>VXAY01004932.1:2648707-2737873 GCA_013399855.1 Oxyruncus cristatus | reverse complement strand
GACGCGGCGCCGAACCCGCCTCTCTTAAAGGGGCTACGCCGGCACATCTTTGTGGCGCGGCGGGAGAGCGGAGCCTCGGCGCCCGGGGCAAGGCTCGAAGTGTGAGGAGAATGGGCCATTGCACAGCAAAACCCATCGGCCTCGCTGGTTACTTGTGTGTGGAGGACCTTCCTGCCGCCTGGTTGCTCTGGGTTTGGAGCCAGGATTGGGAACACCGAGGCTCCGGGGAGTGCCTGGGCTGGAGCTGCTCACCTGTCTCTGGGGACTTTTCACAGCCATGAACTGGCGTCACTTCTATCTTCTTGCTCACAAGCCTTTGAAATTTAAGTGTTTCCTGCGCGAACAGTTTATTCTGGTAATATAGTAGCCTGCACCGGTCCAATAGCTTTTGCCATCCGCTTTGGAGAGGAGCTTGCCGTAAGGAATAAACTATTACAAAGAAAGTAATTTCAGGATTCAGATACAAGTAGTAGTGAGGAAAACCTTTCTCCCAACCAATACGTACTACAATGTATTGCTTGTAAAGGGAATAGAGTTATTTTTTTCTTTCAGGGTACAAAGTAAAGAGTACAAGTACCCTGACCAAATTAGAGAGTTTACTCTTGAAAAATTGCTGATTCTACATACAGAAGCTTTGAATAACTGTTGTTTGCAAACCGGCAAGACACATAAATACATATTAAGGTATAATAGCTAAAATAACATATTTCTGTCATTACAAGATGACAAAATATTCTACAAATACTATGAAGTGCAGTTTTACCTGTTTAAGGACTACATAACAAGGGTCAGTTATAGCCCCAATTCTTTAGATTAGGGTGTTGATGTAGAGAAAATAAACTATGCACTCTGGATCTGACAAGAACAGAATTAAGAGTCTTCATGTTTCTGAATTTAGCTTAAAAATCTAATCTCCTTAGAAGAAATAATTTCTATAATTATGAACACAGAAATTAGCTTAGCTTAGAAAGGAGCTGGTATTATTCTTGGTCCATTATGAGTTTCATCCACTTCCTAATGTCTTTGTAAGCTTCCAGGCTGTTCTTTTGACACATATTAACAAATTCACTGATTCACTCCCAACTTCTCAACAGATGTCATTCTGTTTCTGTTCTCTTTCTTTCTCTGTCTGTCTTCTCTTTCTCATTCCATATGGATTTATGATAGGAACTTTCTTCGTTTTTCCTGTCTGGGTTCATACAGTGAAAACTTTGAGGTGACAGACTGATCCCCTGCTCCCTGTGCCAGTTCTTGGCCTGCTCTGCTGCACTTGGGAATTCTCTCTGTCGCTCCATTCCTAGTTTGGAGAGGCCATGTGGCTCGGTTGGCACCGGCTCAGCATTGGCATCAGAAGCTGCAAAGGCAAAATCCCAGTAGGAGCAGACTCTACAAGGACTTAAACCAACAAACTCAAGGAATTTCTACTGACTCTGTGCAAACTGGAATGTTTCTCAAAGCTGGATTTTCAGAGAAACAATATTTCTGGTACAAAATCAGTTCATTTTCCAAAGGCCTTCTCCAGAACACAAGCTTCCCACAGCCTCCAATCGCAGCCACCATGGACCAAACGATATGTATGTTCTTACTTGTGTTCTCTAGTGGGTTTGGGTCAATACATTTTGAACACAAGATTTTAGCTTCTTATGGAAAATGTGTTTTAACTGCAACCCAAATTTAGAGCAGTCTGAAAACTTTTAGGGAAATGCTTTAGAAGCTGTAAGTGGTGTTTCAGCCATGTGCCCAGCAGGGTTTGCTGCCAGTCTGGCTGATGATGGTTGGTTACAATTAGCTCCAGCCCTTAATAAATGATTGGGCTTTTTCCTATGAGACTCCCTGCACAGGATATAACTGAGTTTTATTTATCCCCAGAACTTTGCAAGCCGATCTTATCCTACTGAAGTAATTTGGGACAAAGCATTTGCAAGTACTCTCTGGAATTCATTTTAACTTAAGTGTACTTGCACATTAATTTTAACTCTAAACAATTCATCACATAAATTTCTAATGTGCTGCTTTACAGAAAATTCAGTTTGTGCTCAAAAGTGCTGTGCCATGTTTTGTGTAAGTATTCTAATATCACATTCGGGTTAAGTTCATCCATAGTGTTGCAAGTGCCCATCCCTGGAAGCGTTCAGGCCCAGGTTTGATGGCGCTTGGAGCAATCGGGCCCAGTGGAAGATGTCCCTGCCCCTGGCAGGGGGTGGAACGAGATGAGCTTTAAGGTCCCTTCCCACCCAAATCCTTTTGTGATTCTCGGATCACTGGCGAACAAAGGTTTGATGTGTGTTAAGTGCTTAACAGTCCCTGAGTGTTTTCAGCGCCCCTGGCACTGCCAGCTCAGAGACACGCGGTGGCAGGTTCCAGCTCTTCCAAGAGCACCTCCAAGAGCTTTGGTGCCACCACAGAAAGGGGCGGTGGCTGAGAACAGTCTCGCACCGCAACTCCCCCGTGCTGAGTTGAAAATTACGGAGCTGTTAATCCAGACAAAAGCATGCAGGAGGCAGATGGGGAAATGGGGGAACAACCGTGACTTGTAAGCCATGCAGAGCGCGTTAATGTACATGGTCTCAATTGTCTCAGTTATGTCTCAACTTGTGGATTGGACTGTTCCGAATCAGACCTCGGGAATACGCATCCAGTGGTGCAAAACTCCGAGAGTAAAATACTAGCAGCGTGCTATCGCTCAAAGCCGCTGAACTGTCAGAGTTCCCGGTGATCGCGGGAGGGAGCGGTGATGGGAGCGGTGACTGATGAGGGGGTGTCCGGGGAAGGGGCGGTCGGGCAAGGAGCGGGAGGAGTGGCCGGAGGAGCGGCCGGGGAAGGGGCGGCCTGGGGGCGGTGCCGGTGCCGCGCCGAACGCTCGTTGCTCGCGGGAGCGGCCCCGCGATCTCCCCGTGCCCCGGCGCGGTCATGGCCGGGTTCATCAACTTCGCGGACGAGGAGGAGGTGCGGGCGTACCTGGAGAACCTGCACGTGGAGTACAGCTACCAGTGCTTCAAGGAGAAGGACCCGGACGGTAAGGGCCCCGCCGCCCCGCGCTCCCGGCGGGCCCCGGCGGGAGCTCAGCCCCTGTGCCGTGCCCCGCAGGCTGCCAGCGCTTCGCTGACTACCTGGACGCCGTCAGGAAGGACTTCGCGGCCGCGGCGCGGGTGATGCGCGACAACTGCGAGGAGCACGGGCACAGCGAGAGCTGCTACAAGCTGGGGGCCTACCAGGCCCTCGGCAAAGGTGGGCCGGCGGGGGGAGGAGGTCTTGCTTTTGTGGAGGTGCCGAACGCCTGGAGTCAGGGAATTGAATCACCAAGGTTGGAAGAGGCCTTTAAGATCAAATCCAGCCGTTCATCCAGCACTGCCACTGTAATCCCTAATCCACATGACCCAGCGCTGCATCCAGACACCTCTTAAACACTTGCGGGGATGGTGACTCCTCCACCTCCCCGTATCGATATCTGACCACCCGAACACCTGCGTGTCCTCCTGACCTTGAAGGAGCAACCCCTGTCCCGCCCCTTTCATGGTCACCTCATAAAAGCAGGGGAAGGGTGGAAAACTGTAAATTACTTCCTTCTGAAGTATCAGCTATAGGTTAACCACATGTATTATTCTTTTGTAATTACACCTGTGTAAGTGGTAAGTATGGCCAGGGCTCAATGTTGCAGTGTGTTCAGTCCTTAACGTTTGGATTTCTTCTCTTTTAGAGAAAGTAAGAAAGTCACAGACTGGTAACCCTGCTTACCTAGGTAGCTCCCAAGTCTGACCAAAATGTGTTTGCTGGTACAGTAATAGGAAGCAGTAAGGAACAATATTTGTACTGTAGCTCAGAACTAGTAACAATCTCAGTGCATGTGTAGGTATACTGGCAATAATATTTGCCTCATGTAAGTATTAAGAAATTCATGGAGATAGTAGTGGAAATAGTGTTTTGTTGATTTGGGTTATTTTTTGGTTACAGGTGCTGTTGTGATTACTTATGAGTGGAAGAGAGTTTCCTAAGTCAAAGACATTCCAAAACCTTTGTCACTGAGACAATGATGGTGTCTCTGAAGTCCTAAATGTTGACTGTAGTACCAGAAGAGAGGGATAGTGCAAAGCAGAGAGACCTCCTGTCTGTTTTAGCATGTCCTCACTGAAATATTTTGGTTTCTTGGCTGACAGGTGGACTTGAACCGGATTTGAAAGCTGCCTACAGGTCTTTCCTGAAGTCATGTGAGAAAGGTGGGAAGAAGTCAGTGAATGCCTGTCACAACGTCGGGCTGTTGGCCCACGATGGGAGAGTGAACAATGACAAACCTGACCCCGTGGTCGCTAGAGACTATTACACAAAAGCCTGTGATGGCAACTTTGCTGCCAGCTGCTTCAACCTGGGTGTGATATACCTGCAGGGGGCACCCGGGGTCCCCAAGGACATGGGCCGTGCCCTGAAGTACTCCCTGAAAGGGTGTGAGCTGGGGCATGTGTGGGCCTGTGCCAACGCCAGTCGCATGTACAAACTGGGAGATGGCGTGGAAAAGAATGATGCTAAGGCAGAGGATCTGAAAAACAGGGCAAAACAGCTGCACAAAGAACAGAAAGAAGCTTCGAGTTCTTTAGTGTTTGGGGAGTAATATTAGTTGCAGTTGTTAAGACTGCAGTTTTATTAAATGGCAAGTGAAATTATTTAAATTGTGAGCATACAATTTTCACTTAAATAAATATCCTGTATTTGGATATGCAAATAAACTTATATTTTTGTGGATGCAATGTGACTAACTCTGCTGTGCCTTTCTACATTTTTGAATACACAAGTTCTTTAAGTGTATTGATCAGATATATCCTCTGTTTTAAGGAACCCAAAAACTGGCCTTTATGAAGTTTGTCCCCATGGTCTCAAGTGCAAAGGCTCTCTCCTGTGTCCAGTCCTTCTGCACCGAGGATTGTGCTCGGACCAGCTGTAACACACACAAAAATCACAGTTGTAGGTAATCCCAGCCTGGGCAGTCAGAACTGTGGCACTCCCACACAAGCACTTGCAGAAGTAGGGTAGCTGCACACCTGGGTGAGCTGCTCTAAGGCTGGGATGCTCAGCTGTAGTTCCATAGGCTTAGGCCAATTCCTGGCTCCCTCACTTCTCTCTTCCACTTGCCAGCTGATTTGTGACTGTGTGCCCGGGTGCCTTAGGCCTGCTCTCCAGCACATGATCACCCCTTAATCAATCACACACAAGTTGTTTTACTTTTCTGACAGCTTCTGAAACATTATGTTCTATTTTTTACAATACAGATTTAGGGAATAAGGTGCTAACTGATCAGATCTTGGACTCAAATCCACAGCTTCATTATGCCTGTCACTAAACATACACATTGTGGAACAGCTGTCCAAATAAGCAGGTCAGTGTGTGTAAATGTATTCATGCACTGACAGGATCCTTTCTAATTTTGGTGTGTATAATACATGGGAAGTTTGTGATATGTGTGTGTTTTGCTGTAAATTCACCACTGACTTAGAACATGAATGCTCTGGTCTGAATAAAGGTGCAAACTTACTATTGAAATAAATGAAGTGGGATTAAAAGCAGCATTAATTTGGCTGTTGCCAAATTAAAGCAGGATTGTTACACTCTTTCTGCATGTATGAATTAAAGCTTGACTGTGCTTTGATTGTACTTCCTGGAAAGGAACTGCTTCCTGCTGGAATAGAAACCCCAGCGGGACAGCACAGAGGTGACATGGACACACCGTAACAACAGATGGCAGTGTATGAAAACATTATTGCACACGGGCATAGGGCCTCTGGCTCGTGTATTCAGCAGCCTGGAAAAACAGATAGTGGTGACAAAAGTGAAAATAATTCTTCTCTTAACAGTTAATATTTTATGACAGTTCAGAAAGGTAAAGCTCTTTCCGGAACGCACTTTGCCCGATTCTTTGCTATTCTGGACGTTTGTTTAACTTGGGAAAGGTAAGTAAATGCTACCTCTGTGGATTGTAACACTAGTAATAAAACAGTCTGGAAGACGTGTTCAGAAGTAAGCAATTACTGTTGGGTCAAGGCACTGGAGAATTGGGTGACATTTTAAGCCCTGATCTGTTTTTTGAGCTTGTAATGCTCACTGCCTTGGAGTGGCCTGTTCAGATCCTCAGTCCAAGCACCAGAGCAAGCTTTCTTCCACCAGGACTAATGATTTTTAGTGAACCTTCCCAGGAACTTCCAATCAACACAGGCACCTGGGAACATCCTCAGGAAAAGCAACATGTTTCAGACAATGAGGGCCACATATAAAGTGGATGCTGTGGGGAGGCCTTTGCATAGCACTTGAGACCTCACAGACTTGCAGAGTTTAAATATAAAAAGAACCATTTTCATAAAAGCTGTCAAGTGTGTTGGTAAGATAGGTTTATGAAGTATCATCCAATTTTTTATCACTGGTTGAAAAGGCAAACCCAAATTAAAGAAGGCTCTTTTGTGTTTCCAGTCTGTCTGAACAGTTTGCTGCCTGTTCTGGACACACCTATAGCTTTTTTACACAGATATTGATGATGCTGTTACAGATGCATTAGATGGGTATGGTCCTCTCCTATAAGACTCTTTTCCCTCTGCAGTGACAAAGCATTAAAAAAAAAAAAAAAAGTCTCATTTCAGTGTCTTACAAATTCTATGTGGTTAATGCAGTCTGTAGCAGAGTATAGACTCCATGAATAGCAATCTTTTCTCAGCCTCAAGGTTATATTCAGGAGACATAATCAAAATCTGTTAGGAGGTGAACATTGTCCTGCAAATCTTGGCTTATAACCATCTTGCTCTGGTGTTATGAGGGTATTACCAAAAGGCTGATATCTTCCTGCTCTTTCTTTTTACCTGATGTTACAAGTGCTAAATTTTATGTTCTCCTGGGAAGAAAACTTTCTTCAAAGCCTCTGAGGTCTTAAAGAAAGAGTGACAGATATGTGATCATAATAGCATGCTTGGAAATATGGAAGAACCTGTTAATCTCTTCAGGATCAGTGGGTTTTCTAAGAAATAAAAGAATTTGTCTCAGCTTCACAGCTCCTAAACGACTGTCTGCTTTCCCTTTCATTTGTTTGCATTGATCTAAGCTCACACCGACCTCTGTTAATAAAGCAGCAATACACTTCAGAAGGAATGGTGACCAACTCTAATTAATTAAATAGACTTGTGAATACATGGCTGTAAATGATGAAAGCATTCTCTGCAGGATGCTTCCTGCAGCTGTGGAAAGATCACCAGTGGAGGGCTGGCTTTGTACCGAGATTAAAAACACTGGCGCCACATCATGTTGTGTCATTAAGTGCCATTTGGGTTAATTCTGGACAAAAGATGCTGTTGGGTAAAGGAGCCACTTGACATTGCAGAAACAGAAAAACAGACTTGTTCTGTGGTTCTGTTTCTGTGTTATATCGAAATAAAAGCAGTTTTGCAGCTTCCTCACTGTTTACTCAGCCATCAGTGGCAACTCCTCTCTGCAGCGTGAGTGTGAAGGGACTTCTTGTGGCTGCACACACCCAGCCAGAGGGACAGTCTGGGGGACTGTGTTTATGTCATTGCCACACCAAGAAACCAAAATAAGAGTGATCCTTGTTACAGCACAACTCTTTTGTTGTGCTGTACAGAAAGAAATACTCTGTTGGCAATTTTTCACTCACCATGTGAGAGAGGAGAACTCTCAAGTAGCTCTTCTTCTCCTTTGGTAGATGGCAAGGGAAGAATTCCTCTTTCCCTTGTGCTTCCCAGCAGCTCATCCACTAGACCTCAGAATGACACAGTTCTGCTCAGGGTTGGACTTTTTGGGGGGTGAAGCAAAAAGAGAGAGAGGAAAAGGAGTCATGACACAGCAAGAAACAGATTAGAAAATAAGCAGTATCAGTTGTGTCATCATTTCAATAATCTGTGCTGGGGTAACACCCGGGGGTCCGATTCAGACCCTGCTAATGGGCCATTTGTGTGTACCCATAATGACACCCCTGATCCAGAGATGAAAAGGCTAAGAGTCACGATTGTACGAAGTCCTGTATTTCAGTAGTAAACACTGGTGTTCTGCTCTGATTTTCCAGACACTGTATCAGCAATACAGCCTAGAATCCTCACAAAACAGATTTCTTCAAGACTCAGAAGACTTTAGGGATCAATTCTGTGCCTAATTTTCTATGTCTGATTTAGTTTGCCATGTCTGTAGCCTCCCAGTGCTTTCATTTTTCAGTATCCACACTTGAAGCAAACACAGTAACCACTAATTATACTAATTTCAGATTATATCACATATTTCTGATTTGATGTTATTGCTTTCTACTCCTAACATTACTTACAATTACTATTGCTATATTCATTCCAAATATGTTTTATGTTTCTTACAGACACACCTTTTCAGTCTTGTTTGTAATACCATAATACGGTTTTTAAGTATTTTAAAAAGTATTTTTTTAATCCTTTTTCTCCCTAATCAACTAGTAAGAAATTTGTGCGCCATGGAATTATAAAATTTAGGCCACTTTGGAGTGGTGATTTCAGATGGGGATTTGTGAACAGCGTAATTGTAACACATGTATACGCTCCCATTCATGAGTATGGTGAGAGTTCTCTGTAGGATCTCATTCTGTCTACACAAGACTGAAGCACGGTGCTTTCAACAACCCTGGAGAGTTTTTCTTAGCAACTGAGAGGCTTCTGATGGAAGAGAAGAAAGAAAGAAGAAGTTCCTCCATATTTATACCACAGCTGTCATCCACAACATTCTAGTGCACTTCACCCAGTGAACCACAAAGCACAGAGTCCTTTTCAGCTCCCAGAGCCATTCCATACGGAGTTGGGGTAAGAGACATCAAAGAAAATGTTAATTGTTTGGCCATGATGTAATTTCATGACTTGAACTAACCTGAATTTGTGTTAGAAGTTCCTTATTCTGACAGTCCTTTTTTGACATGTAATGGCCTGATCTGAGCATTTCATCGTCTCACAAGAAACACTGAAAACAAATGGGCTCGTTTCCTTCCAGCTCTCCTGCCACTGGAAGCATGCCACGTTCTCCTATAGAGCTTCCTGCCCAGGAAACTCTCTCTGCTTTGCAACAATCTTTACTGCAAACTCCTGAGGAGGAAACCTGGATTATCTCTGTAGTTCAGGAAAGGAGGACAAGGCACTGGATGACTATAGGCTCATGGCAAGTCACACGGTGTCACTAGGGGCCCAAACTGATTATTCTCCAGATTGTATTTAGCATGGCAAGGACTTGTCAATTCTTTGCAAGCCAAGAAACACTGAGATGGGAAACTGGCCTCTGAATGTTATTCAGATATTTGTGGAGTATTATTCCAGAAAGATGTGATAGCCACCTCAGCACAAGTGTTATCAATAACTGCTGAAGAGAAAATGAGAAGCTGTGACACTGTCAACAGCACAAGCAGCCTCGCTTAGTTACCTTCAGGGAAGTTATGTTCTGTGCCTTCTTAAGTGAAGAGTTTTCTCTACAGCATTGTTTTACTTATTTGTTCTGCAGCTGGTCCAAAGGCCCTCAGAGAGATCAGATATAATTTGAAACCCTGAGCTTATTCTAAGTTCTTTCCTGCTGGGTTTTGTGAGTTTTACACGTTCCTCAGAACCCAGGAGTGGACACCAGAGAATGCCAGGGACTGGGGCAGTTACAAAAGCCACAGCATCTGTGAACAAATTCAATACAAGCGATGGTTCTATAGGAGCAGCACGAAGGCTTTGTTACAGCAAACAGTAAAAACTTCCCACACCCTTAAAGAGTTAAGCAAAACATCTCTGCAGTGTACTTGGCTGGGTAGTTTCTGTTTGCTGTGCACTGCAGCAGGAAATGCCCGAGTGTGATGTTTGCTGACTGTTGTGTTCATTGCTCCCACAGCAGGCTGTGGACGTTTCCAGATCACATTATCACAGCATAGTGACAATGCGGATCCATTGATGGCTTAAACTGCAACACAAATTAACAGCTAGTTAATATCTATAAATGATAGGAGATAGGTGATGTCTAGTGATCGCTTCTAATTCTCTGTGAATTTTCTTTCCTAATCTAATGCCATTCTAATATGTGCGTTAAACTAAAGCCTATGGTCAGAGAGTATTTTCTTATGCTGTAGCTGTACCCTAGTGATCTTCAGGTAAGAATGTTTAGCATTCAGTCCTTTCAAATGCAGGATGATTTTGCCTTAGACACTGTGCAGTTAGCCTAAGGCTATATTTATACCATAGCAGAGCCCTGAAGTATTATATATATACTACTTTCCCCATTATAATCTTTGGGGAACAATTTCAAGAAAGGATTTTGACCTATGATTTGAATAATTAAATAACCTCCACTTGCTTTCAATGACTGTTTCTCCTCGGCATTTTGCAGTTCTGACCCGGAATGCTTGCTGTCATCCCACAGGCACATAAACTGTACCACTCAAGAGCTTTAAACCAAATTGTAGAAAAGTTTTATATCTTAGAGGCACCAGTGGAACTGTTGCCCCCTGTAGAGCCAAAGGCAAGGTCCTTTGCCAGGGTGCATTGCCAGAATCACACACACAACCTGGGAAAATGGCATAGAGAGGCAAGCCAAGGCTCCTGGTGCTCAGAAGCCCACATTGCTGAAGCTTCTTAGCGCACTCAAAAGGCATTAATGTTGCTGGGGACATACATAGGGTGACAAAAAGAAAGTTAGTAAACATCTTTTGATGTGTAAGTATGAAAGAACAAAGCTTTTTGATTCAGTTCCTGTTCACTAGGCTGAACCAGATATTGGGAGCCTGGGAGGCAGACACAACCTTGAAACCTAATTACATTGAGGCTTAACGCTTGAAAATGTGCTTTCAGAAAGACCCTTGTGCAGTCGGGGCTATGGGCTATTTCTCTGCTTTTGTCCTGCCACTGCACATTGATCAGCTGAATGTGTGGAGAGGAATTGATCGAGTACTCTCTGTGCCTGGGGGCTTGAACGAGTAAGTGCCAAACATTAATGCTGTTTCTTGTTAGAACTTGCTTTGTGCAACACTGCTCAGCCCATGAATCCAGTTAAAATCAGAGGGACTCTGCACACTTTCTGCAGCACGTCAAGCATCAGCTTCCCTCTCCTGGGACCTGTGTGATTACTTTGAAGGACTGCTGGAGTGTAACTCAGCTTGACCCAAGCACTCCAAGAAGTCAGTTCATAGCAGAGCTGGTGAAGAAAAACAGGACCAAAATACTTGAGAGCCTGAAAAGAAAGGCATCTTTGCAACAAAAATTCTCTGGAATAAACCACATAGCAGAGGAATTATTTCTAGCTAGAACTTACTTGTCCTTATATTAAATAAGATCATCTGATTAATTAATTCAAAGTTAATTCTATTTTTTCTCATTGCTCGGTCAGTAAAAGAAAAGGACAAGCAACTCAATGTGGCCATTGAAGCTTCTCTTGATCCCAGGAAAGGCCCATATCGAACTGCTTTCTTCCCTGGTGTCTCCAGAGTGCAGCAAGAGCTACAGTAGCACTGTGTGCAACAGGGAGCCTGCCAGGACTCCTTAGAGATGCTGGACCACCTTGTTATCTCGGGAGATAAACAGATGATGACTTCCAGAGCTTGGTCCCAGCTGCGTGTGTTCCTAAAGGAAATCATCGCAATCCAAAGCCTATTTTGCTGTTTAACAAAGGAACCAGATCCAGATTATGGTTTATTCAGGTATTTGCTGGAATATAATCCCAAATCAGATCAAATTAGTTCTCGGATATCTGCAAGGTGTCTGGACAACCTGAAACAGAAATCTTCCACAATTCAAGATCTCCTCAGTTAATTCCTGTAAAATCCGTAATTGAAACTTCCAGCAGGAATATGTCCCTATGGCACCAACACATGGCTGTTGATGTGCATTTTATTAAATAAGGGCCAGGTTTAAACCCCTGTGGCACAGAGGAGGCCAGGGCCAGGACAGAAATGTAGTCTTTCCTCAGGGGGTTCTTCACCTGTCATCTGCACCCAGGGCTGGACCAGTGGGTAGGGGCACACCCACCCACCCACCCACCCACACACATACACACACACACACACACCCCCCCACACACACCCACACCCCCAAACACACCCCCCAAACACACACACACAGGTCTGAGTTTTGGAAACTGAGCAAGTTTTTCAGTTCAGACCCAGCTGTGCATTTACTTGATGGGATTGCAAGAGCTGTTTGAAGCATTTCCAGAACCCATTAAAGGCTGAAGAGTGCCCCAGCACTTTAGATTGCAGGCAGTCTAAGTGCTCTGAATGGATAAAAGATTAGAATTAGACATCTATATTTAAAAAAACCCCTAACCTTAGCCCCATAACAAAACCCAAATGTTCTCAGGATAGGACGAGCCTTTTGTGTGCTGTCCTCTCCACATGCTGCTCAGCAGCGCTTTTCTTATTTTCCTGTGAGAGGACTGTTCCCTTGGCTACCAGTGCTGGCCTGTAATAGTTAGCATTTGGGCAAAGGATGTTTTTCTTTCATTCCTGCAGGAGCACAGGGAACACAACTGGACAGGTTTCTGGTAGGCAACAGCTCCATATGATAGCACTGAATCAAGTTATGGAGTTTTGCCCTGCTGCACCCTTCCCTTCCTGGTGCTGCTCCAGGTCATCTCTGGATTTCTGTTGGCCACTGCCTTGTCAGAGAAGTGCTAACAGGAGGTGAGCTTTGGGGCTTGTTTCTCGGCACAGGAGACAGCACACACTCCCTTCAGCTGCTCCAGCCACAGGTATGCATTTATAGCCACATGCAGAAGCAGCAGCAGCAGCACAATATGAGGCACAACAAGCACAGGCAGCCTCGTGCTGACAGGAGGGGCAGGTCACAGCAGACACAGCTAAGGCCTGGGAGCTGTAATCAGTGTCTCTTAATCTTTCTGGCTTTCTGTGTTAAGGACATTGTTGCTTTTGCGTAGGAGGAATTAGAGTAGTCTTGTCTCCTGTTGAGACCTCAAAGTCCTGCCTTCATTTGCCATTAAGTGCTTCATGAAACTCCATTTCATTAAAGCCTCAACACACAGTGACCTTTGCACAACAACCTGCCCTCTGTAGTCCCTCCATAGTCTGTGGCTGCTCTCATTTAAATTACTCTTATGCGAAGGGAATCAAATCCATCCTTTTCTTAAGTGCCTGGAGCAAACTAATGTCTGCAGTCATGAAATGCAACAAAGGGACTGTGATTCAGAGGGCAAGGTGAGGCTTGCAATTTCTATGGAAACTGCAGACCAACGTAATGGCTGGAGCAGAAGAGGAAAGCAAGAACACGGGTCCATCAGATGAACAGAAACCTTCGTATCTCAGACAAAAGCTGAGAAGCCAAGGCAATAAATGCGGTGAGTGGATGAAGAGTTGTACAGTAGGTAGCTGGCAGTGTGGTGAGGACTTGTGGTGATTTATAAGCACCAAATCCTGAGGCACAACAAAAGTAAATAAGGACACCACTAACCTGTACTGGGGGAAAAAGAGGAGAAGTTACAAACACAGAAAGGCTCTACTGCTTTTATTATTTTTCCCCATGTTTTCCGGGGTGGCCATACCAGATACAAATATGAACAAATCTGGGAATTCAGGGACATGCCTGGTGCTCAGGCTGATGGATCCCATCTTTGTCAGCAGGACTGCTGGCTTTGCCCACCAGAAAGGCTCAGAGAAGGCCCGGAGGAACATGGGAGGTATTGGTGCAGGAGCTGTATTCAGGGTTTAATTGTTTTACAGGAATTCCTGCCTAGCTCAGGAACAGAGGGAAGGTGATTAGCAGCTTGGTTTGCTGAGACTGCATGACATGCTTTGCATTTCTTGTTGGGAAGATGTGAGGGCTGAAACCTCTCTTTTCAGGGTGGTTAAACTGCAGGGTCTCACTGCCCAGTAAGTGTTGGAGTTCTCCTTCACTTTGGCATCTAGTAGTTGTAACAAAAGAACTGCCCTGAATCCAAGAGCATGGAAGTGCTGGGGTTCCATTGGGTGGTTCCATCGACTCAGGCAACCAGCTCAGCCCATGACAGCTTTTATCTTCCTATGAAACAAACTGAACTCTCAGTTCTATTTCTACAAAGCCTCCCTCTGTCTGTTTTGCAAATGCAGCTGTTTCCCAGTGGTCCAACCCTTTGTCATTGACCTGGGGCTCTGCTTTTACTGGTTTGTTCAAGAGGCACCACTTGAAGGCCCCCCAACCTTACTCAGGGCACAGCAATGCACCCCAGGATTGCTCTCCAGAACATCAGCCACTGCTCACCAGCTCTCTGTCATGGAAATATCATTGTATTTAGATGCAAAAGTCATACTCTTTTCATTCTTGCAGATAGCACAAGGCAATTTTGTATGAACGTTCTACCGCTGAAATCAAATTTTATTGCAGGATGAGTGATATTCAAATGCATCGCCATGGGACACTAATATACAGATTAATAATGTATGTGTTAGATAGAAACCTGGGCATATTGAGCCAGAATTATCTGTATTTATCATCCCTGGAGCTATCTGCCCTGCTTAACCTCTACCAGAGGCTTCAAAGTCTCTGCAGGCAATTTCTTCCTGTGTTTACTGATCTTCCCAGCAGAAAACTCATATTTTCCTCAACCACCACAAAGAACAATATGCAAGCAAACAAGAAGAACCCAGCAGCACAGATGCAGGAGCCCTGACAGTCTAGGGGAAGCCTTATTTGGCTTGAGCACTTATTTATTTCAAGTTGGCTACAGTAGATTATTGTCTGCAATCAGGTGAAGTACAACAGTCCTTTCAGCACTCTGGGAGGTGCAGACAAGATATGATTCTTCAGCATCAGAAAAGATAACTAGTACAGGGTCGGGGTAAAAATGCAGTTCATTGCAATGAGAGAGAGAGAGGCAGACCAAATGAGAGTAGCTTCTTATACTAGTGATAAGGATCATCCCAGATTTATCTTTCAGTTGTGAAGTGTAACTGCTCTTCACTTTTTATTGTTAGTGCTGTCATTGCTATAATATGCTAGAAAATAACTGCTTTATTTATTGATAAGAAAAGAGATTTACCTGTATTACATGTAATACACTGATATTTTTAAGCTGGTACAAAGATTGTATCAGAAGTCCCTGACAGCTGAATAATATCTGGAATTAGAGGAAAGGAAAATACTGGAAAGCTGCTGCTCCCAGTTTCTGTTCCAATAGAGGGGCTATAAAGTGCACTAAATCCTGATTTTATTTAAAATACTTTTATTGCAAAGTGAAAGCTGTCCAAAGGCTGTGGGCCGGTTCCCCTGAAAAGAGGATCCGTGGTAGCATGTCCATTGCTGGCACAGAGAGCCCTCCTCTGTCACCTCCCTGGGAAGCAAAGCTAAAAAGCCAAAGCTGTTGATGTGACCAAGCAGCCTGAGATGGTTTTCCAGCCCTAATCTGGTAAACGACGTCTGAAGGTTTGTTTGATGAGATGGAATCGAGAAGAATATATTGTCCTTTGCAAAGATGGCTTCACAGATCATTTTTTCAGCCAAAACCTCCCATTTCAGACAAAAGAAATCAGAGGAAGCCCAGTGAGGAACATGTGCAAACAGAACTCACCCACTCCCCTCCTAGCTCAGTAAAAAGGCTCCTGGCCTGACCTGACAACTCAGATCATTTCCTTTCAAGCACCTCATTTAGCAGAAGGCCTCAAACCACTTTCACTGACAGAATTCTCTTAGAATTCCAAGGAATAAACACCAGATCCCATTTGCACAGTCTGCCATTTCCTTTTTGCATTAAAACTCTGAGCTGCCCTTATCAGGTCAGTGCTGCCTTATCACCTTCCCCAGAAAAGCTTCAGTCATACATATAATGGAATTAATATTCAGTGCATTCCTCATGTCTCAGAGCTTCCAATTTAAAATCCCAAGTGCTGGTTTGGGAGCTCCAGCAAACACTAGGAAGGGTTGCCAGAATCTCTGTAGCTCCTACCCCACCTTGCCATGGGCGTCCCAAGTACAGCAGCGCCCTTAGGGCATGTCTCTGACCACGTGTTGATCCCTGTGGATGGAACAGGCCAATGGAGATGGAACAGACCAGTTGGAGCACCAGGGGTAACAGAGCAGTGTCTGCATTTAGCTCAGCATCGTGACTCATTGACACCAGTAACAAACGCAGCCTAAGGAAAGGCAAAGCTGCAGAAACACGTTTTATCAGTGACTCAAAGGAGAAATCAATATGTTTGTATATATTAGTGGGAGCAATCTCCATTAAAAAGCAAAGGGATGAGACAATTATGTTTTTCATACTTTCTAGAATCCCGTGGGTTTTTACCATGGTTTAGTCTCTGCCTTAAGCCTGTCTCTCAAAAGCTGGTGGGCTCATACAAGAGGTCAAGCCCATCCACCTGCCCTTACTGACCCACAGCCAATTCCCAGGCCCTGCTGGGGAGGCACTTTTCCCACAAGTACCTGGTGGTCTGCAAAGAAGAGGAAGGTTTGGAGGGATTTTTGCCTGTGAATGGTCTGGAGTGACTAGAAGATGCAGAAAAGTTCAGTTTGTCCATACTGACACAGTACACTGTCATCTGTTTCGATCCCTGCATTTTCTCACTTAAAAACCAAAAATTACATTGATGGGGTTTGCGGTTCCTCTGCTTTCCAGGAGATTGAATGGGGCCAGTTCAGTCAAATGAACCATTTTAAGTGCATTGCTTTGCGCAGGTGTCCTTGGTAAAATAAAATAAAACAAAAGAAACAGCATGAGTCACTAACAGCCTCTTCGTCCTGCAATCACTTGTGGTTTAATTTCCTGAAATGAAAATTTATTGGGACGTCACTGCAAGTAATTTCAGTGTTTTCCTTCGGGAACCAAAAAGTGCAAAGCATTAAGCTGGCTAGAGGAATGTCAAAGAAGGCAGCAGACATGACAGGAGGCCACAAGTGGCACACACTACCCTGGCTCCAGGCCAGTGAGTGCAGGTTTGCATTGTGGCAGTTTCCCCCAAACAGCTGCTCTTCACAGAGTGGCAAAAGAAACTACCTGCAACATTTGCTGCAACAGCTACACGAGAAAATGGTACATTTTCTTACTGCAAATAAAGAACTCTCAAAATGGTTGTGGTCATTATGCACCTTAAATGTCTGTGGTGGCAGGACTACAGGACTAATAGTCAGTGAGGTGGAGAGAGGAACATGAAGTGAGAGAAGGCACTTACCTAATACAGGCAGCAAAACCACCGGCAGAGACTCACTGCCAGGTTCACAATGAGCTGGAAGCCACAACTCTACAAAGGTGAGAGCACAACACTGCTTCTCATGATATGTGATCTGTAAAGGATCACGGCAGCCCTGAGAGAAAATAAGAAAAATACGTTAGCTAAGGAACACGAGGTGTATATTGAGGGAAGATTTGAAGAATTCAGGTCTACCTATGACGTCGAAGTAATACTTGTACATTTGTTGGTATCTCAGAGAAAAGACTCTGGGGGGGGAAAATCTTCCATACTCAGGAGGCTACTCCAGTGGAGCTGGAGTACAAACATGGATCAGAGCAGCAGGCAGCACCGCTTTTAGCTTTGGAAATTTTAAGTTACCTTATAGTTAGTGGTACTATTGCAGAAAACCCTGAAAAACTTGCTAAAACCAGGGATAACTAACTAAAAATTAGGTGCTTTGTTTTCTTTAATCTGTCTTTAGCTCTGGTTCCTGTACACCAATGACATTTTTAACCCTGTGCTCTGACCAAACATGGGTGTGCCGACAGAGCTGTGAGGTGTGCGCTGCCTTGTCGGGCAAGGCCAGGACTCACCAGGCTCTCCTGTCTCCTGTTCTGGCCATTCCAGGATCTGTCCTGCATGTTTTGTCCCAGGTGCAGCTGTGCTATTCACAAGATAAACCACAAAATGCTGCAGCACCACCCTTCAGACAGAGAGGTGACAAACTGACACAGTGACGCTCATAGCTCAACCTGCAGAGTAGACATCACAAAGGATGTAAACATATTTTTCATTGTATACTGTATATATAAAAGCATTGCTTCTAATTGAATGTGCTCTATCTAAAATAAATTCTTGCCCCCTTTCTGCAAACTCAATGGAAGTCAAAGTAAACCCATCTGTTTCGATCCCTGAGACTAACATTGCTTCCTGTCCTCCATTAGCATGAGTTTATCCTGCTCTTCCTTGAACGGGAAATGCATCAACCCTGAAGTTTGATTAGTGGTAATCAGAAAACATCCACACCTGCATGGAGGCAGCGGGAGGCTTTTCAATTAAAAATGGATTTTGAGAGCATAATGTCTCTGTTTTGAAAAGACAAATGCATCTTTCAAGGAATACAAGCTATAAAAATAATTTGTGTATTGTGTTCTTCAAGGACAGTAATGCTATCATAGAATGAAGTGTCTTAATTGCTGGAGAGATTAATTTCTGCTGTTTGGAACTAAATACATTCAACGTTACTAAAAAAGTACTGGGGAGCTTTTCAAAGGCTGGATGATAGAATAGCCAGTGATTACCATCTCTCCAAAACCAGGTGTCTTTATTTTTTTGTTCATTTTGTTCGAAAGCCAGCTGCAAGGACTGTGGTGTGGGGACCTGCACCTGACCCAAAAGCAGCCCAGCCAGGACTGCAGCAGGGCAGTGCATGGGGGAGCAGGATAATTGATTATTGCTGAAGAAAGCAGCCTGGCAGGGGAGCGATGTCTAACTGCAGTAAGTGGGTTTTATTCATTGTTTCCAAGTCTTTATTATCTGTAACGCCTGTTGAAATAAAACCTTGGGAAGAAAAGTCCTCCCTGATGGTTTAACTTCCTCCTCTTTTGGTTGAATACTAAGGATGCTTCTGCTCCTCGTTTGTCAGGTTCCCAGTAAAGCCAAAGGAAGGTAAGATTTAATCTTGTTGTAACACCTAAATATAAACTTTAATCAGATTTATAAACAATATCTACAGGCCTCTTTCATAAGCCATAAAAAGCTTAGAAAAAGTACATCTGGGCGCTACTGTTTCCTTTTCATAGTCTTTCACCTCTGCTTCTATTTCCCTAAATAGAAAGATAATAGTATTAATCTATTCCTTGGGGCTTTTGTGAAGATTCATCAGTTAGTATTTATGCAGCAAAATGGAATAAGTGTTGTGTAAGTGCTGAGCATCATTACTGTTCTCTCTCTTCATTAGCACATCATGTACATGTCAAGAAGCCCAGATAAACACAGAAATTAGCTGTCCTCAAAGTAAGACAAGTGAGACAGGTAACATGACTGCTAGAGAGCCACTAATTAAAAATGTTTGCTGTGGGTGATGTCTGTGGCTAACGAAACAACCCTGTAAGATCCAAAGAATCAAATATATTTCTTTACTCATTGGAACAAGTTCTGTCTGCAGCAAAGAAGCTCTGAGAATATGTCCAAATTAAATATGCTGCAAGTTTCCATGTGGGTTGTGCTTTGGAAAACACGCATACAGTAATAAACACAGGGAAAAAGGAGATCTGGGAAGAATCACTGAGAAGGTTTCTGAGTTTTAGAATGCAAAGCCTACTTGCTGCTTCAGTTGGATTCCTGTTTAAGATGCAGCTGCTGTGGGAGGGACATCCATGAGGAGTGGAAGGACAGCTCTGCTCAAGAGCTCTGCACTATGGAAGGGGAAAGACAGAAAGAAAAACTAAAACCAGAACGAAGACAAATTCCAGGAAAGAAGCCCAGAGGGTCTCAGCGAGGCTGTGGATGGAGAGCAGAGGTGAGCAGTGACACGCCCTTTTCAGGCAGATGGGCCTTCCAGCTCCCAGGCTCCTGCCAGCACAGATCTGGGGTGTGCAGCACCCACGGCACGCGGATCCCCTGCACTGAGAAAGCCACTCTCTGCTACCTCTCTTCCACTCTCATTTAAATGCTGACTCCCAACTTTCCCTCTTTCTTTTTTTTTTTTGTTACCAGTGAAATAACCCTTCACTGCCCCAAGCTCTACCCACCATGTGATCATGTGCTTCTTCACTAGGGATCTGTAAAATCCTGAGCTGCCAATGTTTTACATTGGAGCACACAGAGCTGATGCAGTGCCAAGTATCTCTCTCAGCTTAAAGACATGCCTTGGGGGAATTTTTGTCCTGAGCTGCAAAACTCTGAGCCCAGTTTGCCAGCAGAAGCCCCTGCTCCCTGCAGCAGCTGAGGGAGAGCCACGCTCCCTGTTGCAGCTATTCTGGAGCGTCTTACAGCAGTGGCAGGGGCTGCACAGCACCTCAGTCTGCAACTGGCTCCATCTCTGCAACTGCTATAGTAACTAACCCCCATTTCCACAGGTTTCTGATACAGGAATTGAGATTAGTCCCAATACCATCAGGACTTCTCCTTTGTCAATCTCCAAGTCTTTCCATCTGGTCCCTCTCAAAGCACAGCTGGTGGCTGTGTTGTTACACCTGCCCAGAACAGCTTGCCTTCACTCAGAGACTTTTCATGATGTGGCACCCTGTTATTTTGTAGCTGAGGCTGCTGGCATGAGCAGTGCACAAGTACTTCAGCTGAAGTAGTCCAACAGAAACAGGCTTTTTATTACTGCATCACAGTCTGACACAGAAAATTGCCACACGTCTCTTCAAAACGTTGCAGGCTCATAATCACGGACACTGTCTGAAGGATGCACCAGCACCCAGCTGGGCAGGGCAGCAAAGGTGCAAGGGATAAATGAGAACTTTGGGCAGAGGCTCTTGCAAATCGAAATCCCCAGTTTGGGAAATTGAAAACACATATGAGAGTAAAATCAGGCTGTGAAACCCAATTTGCTCTTCTTTTCCAGAAATAACAGCTTGATAATAGCATTCTGCTGGACATGGGCTTCAAGAGGAGGTGACTTTATTCCTGCTTTTGCAGAGGAGAGCCTGAAGTACCCTTCCATGGAAACCCCACTGTCATTTAAGGGTGGGTTTACTTGAGAAACTAATTCCCCCGTAACTGCTGGCTGGAGTGGCTGAGTCCTCTGCACAAGCCACTCTTCTCTGTTGCCTCCTGTCCTGTCCTGCTCTTCCAACCTCCAGCTAAAGCTGCTTCCTCCCAGCGTGAATCCACAGTGGATGACTTGCAAAATGACAATTCTTGTCACCGAAGGACATGAGAACACACCGGGCGTCTGGTGTTTCGTTGATCAAGGAGCATCTTCCTAATCAACTGATTAAAACTGTGCAACCAGGGAAAGAATAAACATTATGGAAGAAAAAAATGACTTGTCACAGCACCTGGAATTTATGGATTTGGCCTTCCAGTTGGTCAGACTGTGGCCCTATTCGATTAAGTTACAGTATTTTACTTATAACTGTAGTAAAGCCTAAGACTCCTTCTCACCCACCTTGAGCCTGTGGTTCTGGGAACTGCAGAGACTCAGTGAAGGGCTCATCCTGCATAAAATCTTTGCCCTTTGGGCATGCCAAGGTGGGACACCTCAACACTAAGGAAGGATGTGTCAGAAAGAGAATTGTTGAAATACAATGTGCCTGTACATGGACACACTGGTTCTCCAGGAATCTTTAAATAATAGGCAAATTTAGATTAGATATTATGAAAAAATTCTTCCCTGTGAGGGTGATAAGGCCCTGGCACACACTGCCCAGGAAAGTTGTGGCTGCCCCATCCCTGGAAGTGCTCAAGGCCAGATCGGATGGAGCTCGGAGCAACCTGGCCTAGTGGAAGGTGTCCTGCTCATGGCAGGGGGTTGGAACGAGATGATCCTTAAGGTCCTTTCCAGCCCAAACCATGCGTGGATATGATTCCTTTCTCCAGTTTATCTCCTCTCCTACACAGAAAATGGACCTTCTTCTCCCACAGTGGAGAAGGTTGAGAAGGGCTGAGAGCAGCCAAGGTGCCTTCTCAGGTCTGCTCTTGCCTGAGTCCCTTGGGCCAGTGCTGCATTGAGCACTTTGCTTAAAACTGACACTCCCACTGCTTCCTCATGCATGCAACTGTCCTGGTACACAATGTCAGGATTTAGGATTATGATGGAATTGCATCATTTGAGAGGAAGACATGCTGGACTGCAAAGCCAAAGCAGACATGCCTTTAAGAGCAGTAGTCCGCTCCCTCAGCTCACATTTCATCACAACAGGACCACCCTTGTTCACAATGCTGCTGTTTGAGATTAGGCTTTATGCTAAACCCATGACCCATTTTCATTCTGGCCTTTGGAAGGTAGTTTGCATGCTTCAAATTTTGAATTATGGAAGACAAACTGATAGTTTCAGTAAGGGGCCATAAACTATGCAGTGGGTGCCGCTCCCCTCCAACTCATTCAAATTCAGTCTCTGTCCTAAGGGAATCTGGCTCACAGGCTGTGCTTCAAGCCAGAATTCAGCTGTCAGAAAAGACAAACTTGGTTAATGCGTTTTAGATGCCGGAGTCAAATCTGGCAGGGAAGAAAGGCCACGTCAGCTCCCCATCTTTCATTCCGTGATATTACTGGACTGTGTGCTACAAAATCCAAGCCAGATGTCTTTATTATTAACAAAGATTTTCTCTCTAGGAATATCTGGCTACCCAATGGAATCTAATCGACCCTGACACGGACAGCTATCTTAAAGAGTATTGAACCATTTCTTGTTCTCAACATTTGCATTTCAGGAATGTCCTAAAGGAAAAGGAGGAAGGATTCACGGTGAATGCTGTCCCATAATTTTCTTGATCGCTTCCTTTCGAGAGGAATAATCACCAAGGGGAAGCAGTAAAAACTGCAGATGGTGTGTAAGTGTAATGTGCAGTTATAAAATAAAATGTCTATTTGCCATGGACAAGAGCTAGTAAAAGAAACTCAGCGAAGCAGGACAGCCTTGCTGTGATCAACGTGGTCAGAAGACAAAATGTTCTCTCTTTGAGCAGACCATTACATTGCTTTTTACATGCTCTCTGCTTTTCATAACCACTCCTTAAAGCAGCTTAAACTTCGGACATGCTCAAAACATTTCCAGATACGAAGAGAAACAATTCAGAGGTAAAGGATAATAGCAATTCTTAAAAAGCAAGGTTTTGTTTGGGCTTTTTTTAGTATGTGTTTCAGAAATTAATAAATGGTTTAGTGCATTTCTTTCAAAAATAAAAAAAATTTAATCGATGCAAGTTCAACATTTCTGAGCCTGAGACACCTCCTTATACAACAGATTTTCACTAAAGATGTGTAGATGTAGCACTTAGGGACATGGTTTAGTGGTGGGCTTGGCAGTCCTGGGTTAACAGTTGAACTCAATGACCATAAAAGTCTTTTCCAAACTGAATGATTCTGTGATTCTCTGCAGGGATGCCATCCCACAGCTCTGCTGGGATGCCACACATCAGTTGTGACTGAATGTTAAATGGCTCTCCCCTGCTACTCTCAGTTAGAGATGCACCCATGTACCAGAGTCACCTCCCTTCTGCTACTCCGCAAACGTTTGATGGCTTTGCTGGAGAACAGCAGGAGCAAAGGGAGCATCCCGAGGCAAAGTTACCAGCAGCTTTGGATCCTTGCTTACTCCTTTCAGTATCAGTGGATGTTTGCATGTCTGGTTTTTTGCTGGGGTAAGATCAGTACAGTTTATTAATCCAAGTATGAGTTGATCTGCATTTGATATTTTCCATAAACATTTGTTGGAACTGTGAGAGATGCACAAAACCCTTTAAGGATGTCTCTGCTTTTCAGAGCTTACCTATTTTTAATTGCAAGCACATCACACAGTCTTGCCTTTGGGTTTCATCTCACCTGCCTATAAATATCTGAAAGGCTGCTCTCTGCTCCAAGACAGCAACCTGGGCCCCTTCCAACAGCAAATGCAGGAACACATGTTGCTACAGGGTGAAATCTCTCTCCTGGGCCAGGATGAATTGCCAGCTGCTGGTTGCTGTCTATTATTTCCACTGGCTACAGGAGAAGTGTGGACAAATAGCTGAAACCAGCTAATTTTTAGATCGTTCAAATAAGGTGAGACAAATGTACCCTTTGCAGCTGTATCTGGTTTGCTTCGCTTTTAAAAAATCTCCTTGCTTTTACAACACATAAGCTAGAATTCTTGCTTTCAGGACAAATCCAGGAAGATTAAAGAAACTTCCTTCCCCTACTGGCACGTTGTGATTCTTCCTTAGCCATGTACTGGTGTTTCGTTTAAGCACCTTCCCTCAAAGCACCTGGTGGTTGGCACGCTGAGGCAGCTGCTGGATCGAAATGAACCTCTGCATGGGTTCAGGATGGAAAGTCAGCAATCCTGAATTCAGCAATCCTGATGTTCGAAATCAATATTGAATCATGCACAGACAGGCTGCGGAGAAGTTTATATTTGTCCTTGCCCTTCCTCAATCACTAGTTGGAAAGAACATCTGTTCCACCA
This sequence comes from Oxyruncus cristatus, assembly GCA_013399855.1. NCBI lineage: Eukaryota > Metazoa > Chordata > Aves > Passeriformes > Cotingidae > Oxyruncus > Oxyruncus cristatus. Next base: position 2,713,645 of record VXAY01004932.1, on the reverse strand, counting down.
GTCTACACTGTATAAAGCCCCTGTTGGGCTGTTACTGCCCTTGCCTGGCTTTGGCTTTTAACAAGGGAAATGTATGCAGAACCCCACTCCCATCCAGTGCTCCCTTCATGTCACAATCCACAGCAATCCTTAACTAGAACTGCAGGCTGCAAAGGGGCCCTGTCAATCAACATCATTACTACCAATCTGAGGTCTTTTAAAAATGAGAGACTGGTCGTAGCAGTAGTTAACTGCAATTACCTGGCAGGACTCTCGGAGAAATCCATATTGGAAAGCCACATGTTACAGCCACAGCTGGTGCTGGGAGATGCACAGCCTTTTACTCAGATATCTTGGGTTGTCCAGCAGGGTTTGGGTTGGGGGGGTTATGGTTAATGTAATTTTAAAGTTTGCCTAGTTCATTTTTTTTTTTTTAAAACCTTAAACATTGTATGATTCCACCTTATTTTCTCTCTTGTATTTACAATCTTCCAGGACTGTACAATGAAGTTACCACATGGATATGATGAAATAACTAAAAGTCACAGAGATCATGCTAAAGAAACTGGAAGAGTGAAGTGGCATCCTAAGCTTCTTAATGTCTTCTTAACTATCGCAGTATCACTGGTGCTCATATGCATAAAAGGATGCTTTTATTTTATAACAGGATATGATTTGTTAGATAGCCTCCACATCTGCTCCCCGGTAATTTAGATTAATGGCATTTATGTCTTTTCTTTAAAGAAATGGTTGTTGCAGCTTTCCCATGGTGCCAAAAGAAAGATGTCTGTTGTTCTTCATGCTAGTACTATAATCTTTAAAAGTCTAAGTTGTTTTTTTTATTCACTTAAGCTTGCAATAGGAATAGCAAAAATGAATTACATTTGCATTGCACAAAATAAAGATGAAAGCACTTTGGTGAAGTCTTGATATACACTTAGGAAGCATTTTTTAAAATTTTCATATTCCCAAAACATACATATACACATTGAGGATCAGTAGCTTGCTCAAAGGATAATTCATTATAATTTATACTGTTTGGCTACTGAAATGCTTTCTACTTCCTGTAAGATTCTGGGTTATCCGGAAGGATCACAGTCAGATGTTAGTTCTGTGGATGTAGTCATCCTGTATCATGAGCCTTCTTGTGCCTTTGGATAAGAATTTTATGCCCAACATTAAAGATGGTCACATTTTTACATACCTTGCAACAGCTCAGTCTTTATCTTTGGAGGGTGTTGGGTCAGTTCTATAGGAGGACAGCATATGGTCTGTACAGAATCTAGCAGGTCTATTAAAATCCTGCTAATTAGAGGTGCTTTTATAAATTCAGGGATAAGACAGCTTACTTTTTGACTTGTCCTGCAACACCAGGTACAGTATCTTACCAATCATTTCTGCTTCAAGTTCTTTATTTGGTCTTGTTGGTTAAAACCACAACATTAATCAAAAATCCAAGCAAACACAGAGAGCTTAGGTACCATGAGCCAGTGGCCTGGTGTATTCAGGGAGGCAACTGGAGAGCAGCTCTCAGTGTGCACAAAGCAGTGGCGGTACCCAGACTTTACTTTTGGATGCCTTCTCTTGCAATCCTTTGGCACATCAGAATGGGACTTTCTCAGCTTTTTCATCAGTGGTAAAAAAGAGAGATGATCCAATTTGTTAATTGTCTTGGAAGAGGAAAAAAACCAACATTGCTAAAATTTTGTTGAACAGTTTGGTTTTCGTGATCTATATATCCATATTGCCGATTAATTCACATTCCCAGTGAATTTACCTCACTCTAATAATTCAGTATGTTTTAAAATTCGACTTGACTGAAGCGATTTTTTTCTCAATTAATTCTGGTTGTTTCTAGTTTGAAAGGCAAAGGCAGATCTGGCTTAGCACATCACTGATATCCCTCAACACTCTCCAGTTTTCATTTGGCCATCGGGGAATTCTTTAGTGGCTGAATGTGAGGTTTCAATTACATGCCTTTGTTGGAAAAGCTATTTTATTTCAGTTCTTTAGCCTTCTGAGCCGCACAAATAAAGCTGGAAAACTGATGTGCTATTTGAAAATTGGGCGTTGGAAGACAACATGTGTACAATGGCAGTTCACATACTTTTTGCACCACTTAAAAAATCACATGGTGCCAAACTTGCAGCCTCCAAACTTGCAGCCTTGCACTATTCAAAACACTAAACCATTGGGAACAGATACTGGAATTGTGCCAAGGGAGTTATGATACAGTTTCTTTGATAATTGGCCTGTATAATTAGGTTATATTTCATTTAAAGAAAGCACCTAGCAAGATGAATTCTGACTCCAATCACATTAATTCACACCAAGCAAGATTTTTAATTACATCCAGGGATCTAGAGATGCAGCAAAGTGCCTCATTCACATGGTTTGATGGAGAAACAGGCTACAGTCTGGTTTTTATAAACCTTGCATCAACTTCCTTAAGATTGGTTCATCTTTCTCTTCTCCTCAGCTCTCCCAGCCCGTATTCCAGGCTGGCTGTGAGCCAGAGGGCACAGTCCTGAAGCTGAGCACATGCTGCTATCAGCACAGAGCCAGGGTTTGCTAACCCATTGTTGGGAGATGGTGTTTTCCGAGCAAGCACAGGGTGAGATCATGTCTGCTCATAAAAGGTGTAAGCAGACCCTTAGATATCCAGGTAATGTCAATTATTCCTTCAAATTGCTGTCACACAGAGAGAAGCAGAGATTAAAAGCAAACATGGCCTTAACACACTGTTCATGAGTTGTGCTGTTCAGGGCTCAGCAAATGTTCTCAGCCAGTAAACCCCCAGGGAATCCACTTACTCTGCCCATCAGGCCCAGGCCCACAAATTATTACACTAGAAATAAGCAGTGAAAAGCATCAGCATTATTTAACACTGTAGAGCTCTTTCTCCAGAAAAAATACAGTTGCTCCAAGGATGAACCACAGCTGAGGGAGTTGGGGTGTACTTGTGTCACAGCAAACCAAGCCTGGGCCACCAAGCACATATGGAAGATTTTAGTAAAGCCAACTTAGTGGGAGATTCCTGCTGTTTTCCTTAGCCTGCTGTGCTGATTCCAGCCTCCAGCTATGGATTGTACTGCTCTGGAATCACTGAAGAACAGTTCTGAATGTGGAAGGGAGGTGAGAATCAGGGCATCGATTCTTATCGATCCTCCAGCTCCACCTTTATCCTGGTTGGACAGAAACATCCCTTCCTAACATGCCCCTGGGTATTTTCCAGGGCTGGCCTTGCACTCGAGAGCACAAACAGAGCAGAAAATGCCATCCATCTTTCCAAGGAAAAGCAAGGACTAAGCATTTTTCAGTTTACTTGTGTGAACAGCGCAGCACCTTGGTCATCAGCAGTTTGGGGGGTTCTCATTCTGGCAGGTTAAGGGAATATTAGTGACGTTGAGGGAGGCTGCCATGAATAGCCAAACACTGCCAGAGCTGTTTGTCAACAAGTTTTTAATCAAGGTCAGGCACAGTGGATTAATAAAATCCGAAACAGTTTATGAAGTACTATTGGGTAAAATACATTGCTTAAAAACCCAAAAGAAACACAAGGGAAAGCTATTATGCACATTATTAACTTATGGAATTTGATCTCTAGACAGAATTCAATGTCTTTGTGAGGCATTCTGTAATATTTTAGTACTGTCAATGCTACACTACTTCGTTACTACAATCATACATTAACTGAGCAAACACATACCCTGTGTGGTTTTTATTCTAATTTCTTCTCATAAATCTGTACTCACATAGGTGCCATCTTTGAAGTCCTTAGATAGGAAGGTAAGAACAACATTAGGGATTATTTTAAGTGAAACCAAGCTAGTCCCAGTTTTTACATGGACTCAATCCTTTTCCCAGGTATTTTGCATTTTTGTCTACACCAAGCTACCAATCACAACTAAAAGCAGTCCTGAGCCACCCTGACAACAAGACGAGATGTTTACAAGAGTCAGGATATTTTGAAGTATCTGTTTATGTCCTCGGGGTTTGGCCATGAGTAAGATCCCTAACGTGCAGATTTGCTCACCCTCCCCACCAAAGAGCAGCAACGTCTCTTTTTTTTTTAATTTCCAGAAAAAATGTTTGTTATAAATCTGGGATTAAGGCCAGGTGTGGTCACAAACAAATTTGGGAAGCTGAAGTAATTGTTATTTGCTGAAAGTGATTGCTTCCTGTTACAATTACCATAGCAATTAATGCAATTCTCCATTAATACTCTCAGGAATAATAAAGTTACTGGAGAAGAACGGCAAACAAACACCTTTGCCTGCTCTAGAAAACAGATTAGTACCAAAGCTGGTTTGTTATATGGACAGCAGGAGAGCTGCATTGTCCTTAGCCCTTCACTTTCTTGCTTTTAAATGCTTGGCTTAGCCAAAGTCATGAGAGACAATTAGGGCTTTGTCACTTAGCAACCATAACCGGCTTCAGGAGCAAAGCAGTTTGGAACAGACAGTACTTGACTGCTAAATGCTGCCGCTGCTGCACAACTCCAACCACTCACTGCTGCTCACACCTGGGGAGCCTGGTGCCCAGAAAAGCAGTCAAGGTACCCTTTAAGACAACGTTCACATTCCATTTTTTAAGCTACTAGAGAAACTTTATCTTGCCCTGATTTCCCACCATCCCGTCTCCCACACGGATGAGTTTCTGAAGAAATACTTGAGACAGGAAGGACACAGGTAAGCATCTGAGGCTGTCTCAAGGCATCAAGTGCTAATGCCACCAAGTTGTGAGGAATTGTGTGATGATTCGTGTTAATTATCTAAAAGACACCCTCAGCAAGAGCCTGCATCGCAACTGGGGAATGAGGCCGGCAAAACTTGTAACGGTCTTATAAAGTTGGCATTTATGAAAACAATATATAAAATTGCAGCCTTGGTTGTTTGTTAAAACTAACTTTTGGATAGAATAGCCTTGCTTGCTTTTACTAACACACAGACAAGATTTAGATAAGTCCTTAGCAAGAACAGGAAACCTGGAGTTTTGATAAGGAGCTCTGAAGTTTAAGAAAAGGGGCCTTGAAAGTTGATTAAGAAGTAGCTCACAGAGACAGTACCAGTTTTGAGCTAATCAGACTATGCCAGCTCAGCAGTGAGTCCCAAAGTTGAAAAGTTCAAGCCTGAGGAAGACTCCTTACTTCATCCAAAGACCCCCAAAAGAAGACCCCAAAGGGGCGTTCTGAGGCGGAGCTATAGGAGTGGTAAATGTTAATGGTTTCCCCTCCTACTTTCTAGACTTTTCTGACATAGTTAATGCGTATGTAACACAACTAATGTCTATGTAATACAATTAATGCATATGTAACGTCATCCTGCATAAAAGGAGCTGAACAAAGGCAACAAGTGTGCGATTTTGGTGGGCTTAGGCTCCCTCGCACCCAGCGCTGTTTGCTCATTCTTTATTAAATAAATAACATTGCTGCGAAGAATTCTTGATTATGAACCTCATTTATAACAAAGCCAACTGCAGTGAAACACCTACACACCACGAATGTCCCAGTGGATCTCTCCTTCTGCATGTTCACTTGCATCATGTAGGTGCTTTTGAGTTTCAAGTAGGTACTTAGGATGTCCCTGGATGAATCGAAGTTTTGAATGAAAATTCAATGAAATGATGAAATATTACTATAATGAATGAAATGATAGAAATATTACTATAATGAATGAAAATTCAATGAAATGATGAAATATTACTATAATTCTACATTCCCTGTACATTATGGGATTTTGGTACATCAATAGTGGTAGATTGGTGACATAAATATTATTCCTTTGCATAAAAGTACTTCAATTAACTCTGTTTTCCCTCTCCCCAAAAGATCATAATTCAGTGAATTTATAAAAACCCCACTTTCTCTGTCTACTCTTGTAACATGATGGAAGAGCTGGGAAAAGGAGTGTGGGGAAAGGGACTAGGTAGTACCAAAAACAATCAAGCAGACAATCTGGCCCAGACCTTGATGCACACCTGCAGTGGGAGTAATTAAATATATGCTAAGAGTTATTTGAGAAAATAAAGCATAGGAGAGAGAAAAGTGACGTATTTAGAAGGATCACAATATGTAGTTAAGGCTCAAGGCCGAATTATGATTTTGGTTGGAGCCAATCAGAGCAGGGGTTCTGAAAGTCTTGACTTACAATACGTACATACAAGGGCAGCATCAGGCCCCTTCTGCTTACAGCTGTGAGCTGACAAATACACTCCTGACTCATAGACACAGTGCTCAGGGCTGTACAGCATCATCCAGGAAAGAGCCAAGAGTATTTTCCCAGGACTTTAAACACAGACTTGAAAAATGTTTGATGGATATTACAGGAGCTCCCAATGGAAGCAGAAGCCCAGCATGGCTGGTCTCAGAGCACTAAGGGATGAAGAGACTTTTACTCTGATATTCCAGCATCCAGCTAAATCATTCAGCTCTGGAAGACTGAATAGATGCAGCTGAAAAAGCCAATAGCCAAGTATTTCTCATTACTTTTTGCTGCTGAAAATGCTATGGATAACGGAGGAAATTATTTTGGCTGGGGCACGCAGTGCTTGCCTGGTAGTCCTCAAGTATTTTGTTCAGCCTCAGCACACAGAAAATAAAAATGTTTGAACATATTTATTGAGGGTTCTCCGCTTGCCGCACTTGGCAGCAAGTCTGTGACTGGCTGGAGAGTGCTGCTGCTGTCTGGAGGAGAGCAGCCTCCTCTCCTGCCACACCACCCTGTCTAATCCCTGGTGCTAGTGACCTACTTACTGATCATTCCAGGGAGACATCTTACAGACACCATCTGCAGGGATGCAGGTACGCAGCAGAAAGGGAGTCAACAGATGCAAAGTGGAACTTGCAGCTATGGGGCTTCGGCAGCTGAAAAGCAGCTGCTTCCCCTCAAAGCAGCTCTTGGGAGAACAGTGTCACAGAAGTCTACATTCATCTGAATCCCTCACTGTACACCTCTAACCCCCTGCCCAGCCAAGTGCTGGTTATGGACCAGCTATGTGCAGCTTGTGTGTATTTTAGTTCTCTCCTACCCACCCACAGCAACTGTACCAAGCTGCCCTGTGCTGCCGGGGATCTTTCTCTGCACCGAGAGCCCCGGGCACTTCCATCAGCCATGAATCTCAGTGCCTCCTGCTGGAGCAAAGGATTTTGAAGTGTGGGAAGGAGCAGAGAATCAATATACACAGCAGAAGTCTAAAAAAAAGCTTAGAGCTGTCTAATGGCACTCTTAGGCTTCAGAATATAAACAGAGCTCCTGGGAACCCCGGTCACAGCAGCAGCAGTGAGGTGAGAAGTGACAATTGCAATGAAAACAAGCAATATTCTGCAGAACTCCCAATTCTGAGAGCTAGTGGCTACTAAAAGGGGTTCAAGATTTCTACGTCTAAAGTTCTTGTGTTCTGAGGATAAAATTAGTACAAGATCCAACATTCTTGGTATATTAGATGTGTATGAACTATGGTCTATAGAGAAACGCAATGACATTTAAATTGCTTCTAATAATGTAATTGCACCATGAAACTACTATATTTCCTTCTGCTAAAATAAGAATCAATGACTGAGGCGATATTTCTGCTTTATTAAGAAATACTATTCTTTTTTAACTTATGCTTCTCATTAGCACCAAATAATGGGTAACTATGGATTTAATTCTCAGGCTCAATTTATGCCTAATGGTACGTTAAGTCTGCTCCTTAACTGCCAGAGAACAGGCTCCTGGGTGTTTCCTTCAGTTCATTCCTTAAGCATGTGCAGCATTCCTGCCTCCTAAAAATTTGTTCCATGAAAGGCTGTTAAGTGTCTTTAGTACTGGTGGATCCTATTCTTCCTAGTCATTAGAATGGAAAGCCTATGTGTTACCCAAACATTTGTTCAAATAATCATGTTCCAAACCGGTTTCAAGGCATACCTTTAGAATGTTCAGGTGATCTTAGATTCTGAAGGTTATCAGGGATTAGTCTAATATTTTCTAGCCAAACCCCAGAGTTTTAGGTACTGAACTGAACACAGTGTTCCTGAAAGAGAAGAACAAATTGGAAAAGTGCAAATGTTAGGGGAGGTATGAGCCAGAAGCCAAAACTCCAAATACTTTCCCCTGAATCATCTTATGCTCTGAGACTTGAAACCTGCACAAATACTGTTTCCTCCTGAGGCAGAAACAGGAATAATTTGAAATCCGTAAGGCTGAAAATAACTTTCCCAAATATCTTTCTCTTGCGTTTCTGCTGCCACGTTAGACATTAGAAAAAGTACAGAAGTGTGTGAAGGTTTGGGTGTGGGCACTTGACAATGTGTCATCTGTCGTGTGAACTGCCATGAAGAGCAATCACAGGGTGACTGTGCTGCATTGCTGGGCACGACAGGGTGAGCTTTGGCATGTGCAGAAGGAAACATGAAAGCAACGTACCCTGAATTCTTTGGCAACAGCAGCACACCTGCATCCCCTCTGGAGCAATAAGCCCTGGGTGGAGAAGCATTTTGTCTTATCTGGTCCTTCTTTTCCCCTTTTTTTTGTGTGCTTTTCAAACAGCATGAGAAAACAGTGTATGCCTGGCGTTGCACCTCACAACTTTGTCCCAAATGAGCCTGGGCCACAGAATTTTCTGGAGATTATGATGAAGCTGGATCTGGCTGTCTGTTGGCCAGTGTCCTCCACAGGGCATATCCACACAAGTTCCAAGATTTTATATCTGGTGTAAATGACCAGATGCCTTCCACAGGCTGTTATCTGATATATGCTGTGGAGTCCTTTCTAATTCCATCCTTCCCTACTGTGCAGGCTTGTTGCTTCTCTCTATTTCCCTTTCCGTGTATGTGACCATTTGGGATAAGCAGTGGATGCTGAGCACTGTTCAGATACAGCTCAATGATCTGCCAGTGAATTCCTTCTGTGGGTGTTTGAATTCCCTAAGTGTAACTTCCAGATTTAATTTAGTCCCATTATATCCCCAAAACAGAATTCTGCACCTGCATTTTTCTCTGTCCTGGGATATCTTATGCTTCCTCATGCTATTCCATCAAGACAAGTAAGAAGCTGCACAAAGCATTATGTTTTGTGATGGTTTTATTTTTGGCTGATTCATAATTAACTGTTAGCTGGTGAGGTAAAGAATTTTTCCACATCCCTGATCTAACACTAGAGACTGACTGCTCAGTGCAACCACTTTACAACTTCTTTTTTTTATTATTTAAGATATTGCGATATTCCGAATAATTTAGAAAATTACTTTATTTTACTTTATTACATGCTACCACTGAGGACTCTTCAGCTCCTCATACTACCTGCTGTTGCCAAGCTGATAAATATGAAACATTGCCTGTTGATAACTGGCAAGGAACATTATTTTCCTCAAGTGGAACAAGCTCTCCAGTTGTGACGTATTAGAGGGATCTTTACGCCAACTGCCACCCATTAACATGCTAATCAGCAGCACAGGGAAGAGCAGAGCCAAAACCACAAACTCAAAAAACTCATCAAAGCTTCAAGGAAATCACTTGCATGTAACTCACCAGTGAGGCTGGCACAGATTTGCTGTAACTTTATGATCTTTCTGGTTCTGTCTCCATGGAACAGATGACATTTATATGAGAGGTAGTTTCCGTGCTGACTGGGTGCTTTAAATGCACACACAGAAGAGAGAATAATAAGAGATAAAGGTGAATCACCACTCATGAATGAAAAGTAGAGTCAGAGGGGAAGGGGGGGTAAGAATTAGAGGTTTCTCTTGCAGTCCCGGAACGCCAGCCCCTATTCTTGATACCTCCCTTTCCCTTCCTTTCCCTCCCCTGCCAAATTGCTGCTAATAATTAACCCAACCTTTCACCCACGAGTGACCCAGCCCCTCTTGCCCCCAAATGATCTGATCACTTCTCAATCAATTAATGCAGTAAACACACCTGAAAACAGCCCATGATCATCTGCCACACACACCGTGCCAGCATCATCCTTCTCTGTGGGCCCTTTGCAGCTGGATGCATTCCCAAACATCTCCCTGCTTCCAAGCTCCAAGTTCTGCCAAGGCAGTGTGTGTCTGAGTTGGCCAAACACTGGGTCACTCCACAGACTCCGGGTCACTTGTAGGTTCCCAGCTACTTATTTTCCTTATTGTCTCAACCCTCCTACAATTTGCCTTAACAGTGGACATGGGGCTGTGCTGCAGGATTGGGATTCATACTCACTTCTGAGAGGGAAAGGCTTCTGTGTCTGAGGTGGGAGCTTAACTCCTCAGGGCTGGAAGGCTTTGAGAGAGAAGATCGTGTTTACAGTGAGGATTTCTTCTTGCCCCAATTTTGCTCCTACTGAAAGGGACACACATATTTTGATCTGCATTAGGAGCAAGGACTCTGCATCAGACAGAGTAAATTATATCTTAGACAATTAAACGTGGTGGGGATTCTTAGGAATGAAGTTTGCACATTCTCAGATTGAACTCTCAGATTTCTTACCTGGAAAGAAATGAGATGACAAATGCAATTTTTCCCTCTAAAACAAAATGCACATCCCTAATATATTGACTTAGGTGCATTTACCTCTTCATTTTACCAGCACAACTGCAGCTTAGACATGACCTTTGCTTTCCCAGCTCCTGCCTTCCCATGGCAATGGAGAAAAGAGAAAATATGAAACATTCACAAATTACAGGATCTAATAAATTTTCCTTGGAAAGAATCATATTAGTCAGAGGTGATCTGTACATGTAGTCACAAGAGCCAACAACTTTAGTACTGGATTTCCCAGCTTTGGCTCAATTCATTACTACTTTTAAAAAACAATGTATTGCATCAATACATAATCTATTTCTTGGAGCTACCTGTTAACTGTGGAGAGATTCTGACTTTGTTGCCACCAGCAAAAATAAAGCTATGTATTTCACTTGAAATTTCTGGCTTTTCATTCCATATAAAATGCTCCATTACAACCTCATGTGACAATAAAGTCACTGCACCATGTCTCTCAGCACATTAAAATAAGGAATAAGGTACTCATCTCTGCTTAAAAATGCAAAGAAAAATTATTCAGCTACAATATTTTCTCCTCTGTAGAATGGATTTTGGGATCTATTTTTAGGAATAACAAAATGCAAACTAATATTGCACTGAAAATCAACAAGTTCCTTTACCTTTTTAAAAGCCAAATGCACAAATACTGGTTCTTCCATTACTTACCCTCACTTCTTCACAGCTAAAAATCTCTGTAGCAGAACCACTAGCAGACTGAAGAGTGCAACCAGTCTATAAAGCTCAGATGGGATGAAAAATTGAGCCTTGAAACTTCGCAAATAAGTCGCTCTGAGTCACTTTTCCCACAGCTGAATCTATGCCTTGACTGTTCTCATTCCCCACAGGTAGTTATGGCACTGGCAATTTGAAGGAACTTGCTGGTGTTCAGCATGTGGCTTTATTTCCTCTCCTGTAATTGAGTTGTGCTGGTTTGACATTCTAATTCAGCGTTGTGGAAGGAGCAGACCCAACTTACTGAAATATCTATTGTTGATTGAAAAATACTGATTCGATTTTGCAGTTCGTTCATTAAGGAAAACCTACTTGCATTACATTCATTTGCAGAACTAAGTAGTTATTCATCAGGAACAAGAGGAATATCTTGCTCTCCATGCAGGAAGTCACAGCTTTGGGCAGGGATGGTCCTGACGTGAGGCTTGGTTTTTCCACAGGGATTTTCTGGTTGAATCGACAACATAAAATTTTCATAAACCATCAGCTCGTGCTCCTCTGATTCTGGGGACAACCGCTGGCTCTTGCTTCTGCACAGCCACTTGGAGTTGATAGAGATTTTACCTGGATGAGGGCTCAGGAAGTTCAGGATGCTGCCCCATCAACCCCATGTCCCTCTGCAGAAGTTCATGCACAGCCATCCAAAGCCTGAACAACCCGGTTTCCCTCTAAATCTTTAGGTCACACTGCATGACCCAGCTGCTAAAATGCTCATCACAGCTGATGGAGCAGATTAAAAACCTCATGCGCCTGAACACCTTCTTGCCAGCAGCTTTTTTTCAACCAGGGGGAAAGAGAAGCTGTGGTTTCATAAGATACTCTTCAGCTAAAGTATCCTGAAACGTCAACTGCAAAAAAGGTGCTTATATGCACTTCTTTGTACTTACACTGTTTCCACTAATCAATTTCACCACTCTGAGTTGCTGTTGCCATCAAAATGTACTCTGTGTACAAAACAGGGCTCTTCAACAGCTTTTCTAAAGGAGATGGATTGGAAAAAGTACAGGAATACAGGAGAGGACTGAAAAGATGTTTTTAAGTAGCAAGTACAAAGCGTATGTAAAATCTAAATTTCAGTATATTGGTCATAGACTTAGGGATTACAGAGATGCCTGGATAGATTGTTCCCACACAAAGGCATCTTAAACAAATGTGCTACACACACACAAACACACACATACATATATATATATATAAAAATCAATTATCTCTACCTGTAGATTGCAGTCTGGTCACTAAGGAACAACAGAGTGACAGAAAGAGGATGCTAAGGGCACTAATCCCACTTGAGCACTAGAAACCAGCATGTTTCGGAAGACCTACTCCCGAAATAAATGATGTTGGGAACTCGGACAGATCCTGGTGGTGGTTGTTCAGATCCAGTTTTCATTTTTTGCCAATTTCTCAGTGTAGCAGAGACGTCTTTTTTTGAATGAGAAATAGCTTTATATGGCTAAGAACTGACTCTTCAAAAACTGGTCCATTGCAGAATTCTCTCATCCTCTGCTTTTAATGCAATATATTAATGGATCTTTACCCCACTGTTCAGTGTCTGTAAAAATATGAACTCTATTTATACTTTGTCTTAACTTCCTAAACTTCCAGACTGGCTGTAAAAAGAACAAGTAGATCTTCCACAAACACCTCCTAATTGACTATTCTTCTGACCTTATAACTATAATCACTTCTAAATCTATTCAAGAAACTGTGAAATTCCTTACCTCAAATTAAGAGACAGGATTTCTGTGAGCTTCAGGCTAACAGAATAAAACTTAAAAGCTTCTCATTTGTATTCCTAGGAAGTAGCTGGATCTTTATGCTCTTCCTGCTTAATGTTTTCCACAACTTGAGCCGTGGAACAGTCATGCGGATCTCCAGCATTTGTCATATTGGGAAAATAATTTAAAAAGATGTTATTTTCATTTGCTAAAACCGTGACTTTTTGTTGGTCTTTCTTCCCTATTTAGAAATTGTAAAAGATAGGGATAGGGCCTTTAGGAATTACACAAATAAAGTGATTAATTATGAAAGTCATTAAACACTTGATTGATTGTGTGGGACCACTGATTAGGCATTTTCTGCTTAGATCCAAAGTCAGATGAAGTGATAAAAATGAATAGCCGGTTGTTAATATTGCAACATCTAGAACGGAAGGGATGACAAAGGCAGATCCCTTTGGAGTGAGCTGCCACTTCTGCCAGCAGGACTCCAGAGAAAGATGCAGCCAGTGCCAGAACTGCCAGTGGGAATCAGCCTGGTCCCAGGGAAATCCATCAGGAGCTGCTGCTTGTGCTGCTCCGCTGGCATCTGTAAGTGCAGAGACAAACACACTTTGTATACCCCACAGTCCAAGAGGCCTATTCCATACTATTCCACACTATGCCACAATTCTCCCATTTTTATTTTGACCCCTCTGATTAGAAAAAATCCCCAACTTTGACAAACAATAACAAATACTCATAGAAACTCCTGTGAGCTTTAGTAGCTTCTGTACAGCTGATGGCAGCTCAACAGACCTGAATTTGCTTTACTAAGGTAATTTAAGCAATTTAAGCTTAAAATGTTCCCAGGGCAAAAATTAGGGCTATGCCTAACAAGTACATTAAGCCTTATTATGCCTATTAAGCACAGGGAGTCACCCCCTTGTTGTGACTGCACAGTGAAAGCTGTTATGGGCAGTGTACTGAGTCCCTAATCAAACCAGCATGGGAGGTACTTTTTGGTGACATTTAGAATACCTCAATTACAAAATAACTACCTAAAAGGGCAAAGAAGTGCATTTTGCTAGCACAAAATAAAAACAGGCATTAGACACAGGCATTAGACTGAAAGCATTTCTTTTTGCATTCTGGTTTTTATTCTGTTCCTTACGTATCTTAAGACACTCAAAATGAATAAAAAGCCCAATATTTGAGGGGGAAATAACCTTCTCATCTGAGGAATCAGAGATTTAGAAGTTGCCTGAGAGAAAAAAAAAAATCAAAGCTATTTGGATCTGCAACATTCAAAATAAGAGTATATTTTGTTACTTTTAAATATCTTTAATAATTTAAAATTTAAAAATTGAAGTGCTAACTCAGGTTTGTATGCGGTTAAAATAACTTAAACCCTTTTTTTTCTCATCCTCCATAAGCCTTTTATTCATGGTTCAAAAGGAAGCATATGCTTCCAGAATGTGTATCTCAGGGCTGGGATCCTCAAAGGAAACTACATGGCAAAAATCATAAATCCTTTTCCCTTCTGCTCTTTCACAGCCCAAATCAAGAAACTTATGAGGCTGGAAGATCAGGTTTCTGTTCTGTTGTTATAAAACCACTTTCTTTCTGCATCCAACGTGGCTTCAATTTTCTAGAAGGCCGCAGTGGCAAGTGCCAGTTTGGTGAGTTATCATATGCAAACAGCTATTGAAAGAACACACCCCATATTGTCTACTTTTTTTGCAGGCACTGGTGTATTATTTCACACAAGAGTAGATTGGATCAGAAGCACTTTGGAGTTTTGGTGCGTAACACCAGATAGCTACAGTTTAATTTTCAAGGACTACCACACAAAAAGATGTCACTCCCAGAAAGTAGACAGGGATCTTACCTTAGAAAGTTGAAGTATAACTAGAGAAAAAACTGACATGGTAAGTAAGTATTTCAGGCTTCACCTACAAATGGAAGATATAATCTGTCTACCGCCTTAACATCAACAGCACGGTTAAATATTTCTGAAATTCTTTTCATCACTCACCTTAAAGAATTCTCACAAGATAAAAAGAAATCATTACCATTAACGTTCATAATTTCAGGACTGAAAGCTTGAAAGACTTGAAAACTCAAATATGACAGTTAAGACTGTGTTGGTTGTTCTGAGACTTCTGGGGAAATAAAATGTGCAATTAGAGCTATTTGATTACCTGAAGGAGTGCAACACTTTACAAATTAGTGCTCCAAATTGAAATGCTACTTGAAAATTTTTATGTTTGCTTCACAAAAAATATTCCAACATATTTTGATGCAGAATCTGCAAAACAATTGTGTATGTTTATTCCAATTCATCTCAGTGTATACTGCTTCCAGTTAAAATAGCTGTTAAAACCAGAACTTCCCTACAAAAATTCACTCTTTACTAACTTCACCTTTTGTTGGAAAATTCTCCTGTCAAAGTAATTTCCAGATTCACGAGAACCTTCTGAGGAAGAAAAGGTGGAGGGAAATGATCAATTAAGAAAAATACAACACAAGTGCCAGATTTTATTGAGGTACTGCTTTCACATTGGTCTGTGCACCCAACAGTCACACTGGACTAAAGACAACCGTGTTCGTGACATGAAGACACCACATTAAGATGGCACACAGGGAAGGCTTCAGATAAAGCTTGGTCAACATGGTGTGCCAAATTCTGCTCTGCTTGACAACTGTGGCACCTCACTGGGATTGCACAGGGTAAAGACAACGACTTGCATGAAAATGACTGACAGCAGTAGCTGGAATGTGCAAATCAAAACATACTATTTCTGAATACAGAACCATACACAAACATATGCGGGCACAGCTTCAGGTTGGCCTCTGGTTATCCACAGTGGCTGTAATAGCCAGGAAACACCTCTGGAAGAGTGAGTCAGGTTCTCATGCCTCACAGTCACAGTCCATCCTTGCAGCTTAGGAAATCTCTTGAAGCCACTTGGCTTTGTCAGCAGCTTGTTCTGGTGGGGGCCTTGTGAAGGATGCAGCTCTGTATCTGCAAAATACCAATCAGAGTTCGGAATTAGACTAAAGAGGGGAAGGGTTTTTTCCTCTGCTGCTTAGCAGAGTTGATAGAAAGATCCTACAAAAAAAACCAGAGCAAACCATGCAGCTCAACCCATTTTGCTGGCATTACTTCTTTCCAAGTATGTCTATATTCCTAACCTTTATGATGTGAAGAACGCCTCTGAAGGGCATTACTACAGCTATGGAACACTAAATGCCTCCTCTGGGGGTGTACGTGGATGGATATCTCTGCTGATGCTCCTCTGCTGTGCAAGTGAGGATTTCCCCTTGCCTGTGACAAAGGCTTAAGGCAAAGTGAGGCTAAAACAAAACAAAAAAGGCTTAGCAGACAGGGTCATTCATCTAACATTTCTACGGAAAATGCACCACTAATACCTACATTAAACCACACAAATTAATTTCTTTTTAATGATAGACATACTTGTTATGTGTGCCTTTAATCCTAAAAGATACCAGAATATATTCCAAACTACACTTGAGAAATTTCTTTACAAATAAATTACTCTACTGCTCATTAAAGGAGGATTGATTCTGAAGTGGAGCACAACAGCTGTTGGTACAGATGGGTTTAGAAGCAAATGCTCTTCTGGATATGCAAAAAAATGGACATGCACTGAAGTCTGGCTGGAAAATTTCAGCTAATTCAGCTACTGACAGAAATTTTGAAGCATGAAATTTTGGATTCAAGGCAGATGGCAACTGGCAGCAAAGAGCATCCTAACCAGCAAAGAACATCACTTCAGTACCGGTTCATTAAGAGGAATGGTGCTTATCTGAATTATCAGTGATGCCTTTTGTAGATTCTGGATTTTTTTTCTGCTTAAAGCTCTGAGGATGGTTTTTCATTCATGACCAGCTTAAATGAAAACATAAGACATACATATAAACACAGATTTGCCCCTCCCCAGGATTGCCATCTGGCTGACTGCAGGCTCAGGATGAGCCAAGAGGGCAAACCCCAGCCTGGGGTGTGATAAACACAACTAAACAGCTGGTCAGAGGAGGGGATTATCCCACTGTATTTAGCCTTGGTGAGGTTCACACTGGATATAGAAGGCAGTTCTGGGCTCCATGAGGTAAGAAGAATGTTAAGTTACTCAAAAGCATCCAGGGGAGGGCAACAAAGCTGGAGAAAGGGCTGGAAGATGGCTGGAAGGATGTCCTATGAACAGGCTGAGGATTTTGGACTTGCCTAGTTTAGAGACAAGGAGGCTGAGGGGTGACCTCTCTCCAGCTTCTTGAGGACGGCAATGTGGCAGAGACTGGTGAGTTCCTGGCACAGGTTGCCCAGAGAAACTGTGGCTGCCCCATCCCTAAAGTGTTCAAGGCCAGGTTTGATGGGACTTCGAGCAACCTGGGATAGTGGAAGGTGTCCCTGCCCATGGCAGAGGGGGGGAATGAGATGAGCTTCAAGTCCCTTCCAACCCAAACCATGCCGTGATTCTGTGATCTCTTCTCCCTGGCATCTAGTGATAGAGTGCATGGGAATGGTTCAAAGCTGCATCAGGGGAGGTTTAGACTGGACATTAGGAAGCATTTCTTTACTACTTAGTCAACTATTCTCCCTTAAGTATATTTGAGGATTTGGTTTCTCCCTTCTAACTACAGGACTGTGTTTTTTATTGCATCTCACCTTTTTTATTTCAGAACACTTCTCCAGGGCACTGAGATAATTCTGAAAGGTAGTTTTGCCCCAGAGTGTCACAACCCTCCCCAGGGTGGTGTCATTCATAAATTTTATACAAATCCTCCTTAGTCCTTCAGCCAAGTTCTTACTATTGAACTGGGATAGAGCACCGAGATATCCTTCTTCCCTCCAAAAATGTGTCTGAGAATGAGTCACTGAAAACTTCTCTTTGACGGCATTTTCATAAAGATCTGTAGTCATAGCCACTTGTTCCCACTTATCTGATAGGCAAAATTACCTTGACAAAGAGAGAAATGACACCGGTTTGTTGTGATTTGTCTTCATGAAATCTGTGTCACATTTTTCTTGTGCATAACTCAATTGTTTAATAATGTAGTATGTTATCAATCTAAGTTAGAAGCAATGCCTCCAGCTGCCTAGTTCCTCTCCTTTCCGTTTTTAAAGCTAAAAGCTGTGTTCGCCCTTTTGCTGGAAAAGAACACACGAACAAGCTTGAACTGTGTGTTGAACCACACCAGTTGTAAGGGTGGTTCCTAATTAAAACCCAGGGAATTTGGCAGAGGAATTCTGCATGCTAAATCAAATATAATTGGCACCTGTAGCTTTCTCACAGCAGTAGAAAGTGTGCAGCCACTGGTGGAGTCTCTGGCTCAACAGTGCAGCGTGGAGTGGCTCCCCATGACAGGTGTGGGCATGGAATCTGCAGCCAGCAGAGTTGAAAAGCAGAGGGCAAAAAAACAACTGGAGACCTGGAATTTCTACCAACACTTAACCATATTATCTGTTGAGGTTCAGAAGAGATCCTTGCCTCCCTTTTCACACAAAGTTCCCAGCTCTTCCACTGAGAATCAGGAAGAAAAAGGCTCACAGGCTAAGGATGTAGTTTTCCTGGATTTAGCTCCGAAAGAGGTCTCAAGTACTTTGAGTCTTCATGATAATGCCAGCCTCATTTTGCCAACACAAAGAGTTGGGTAATTCATGCCCCAAAAGAAGGCTTCTAAATTTTTTTGTCTTTATATAATGCATGCATTCAAACCCTACAGAACTCCTGTGCAGCTGGTCTTTCATTCTCTCCCTGTTTCTCCCTCTGTGAAGCAATAGTGCTTTGCAGGCTGCACTCCAGGGCACCCCCTAAACAGGAGCCTCTCTGCCACAGTGGAAGGCAGGCAAGCAGAAGCATGAGAAAATGAGAGGCTCATGGCCCTTAGAAAGCAATGCTACATTCCCAGACCTCAGCTCGTCTCAGTACTTGGCACCTGCCTCAGATATTTTTGGATTTTCTCACTACAGACGGTTTTCTGACTGCAGGATCCATTTTAGTCTTCCCATGGCATTTTTCTCCCACAAGCCATTTCATTTGCAACAGCAGGAAAAAAAAATGTGTGGAGGTGGTTGGGAGTTTTGAAATGAGTTTTGTTACGCTGAAGTATTTTTATGAGGACCAGCAGCCCAAACCAACCCGCTGTGCCTATAAAGAGCACTGAGAAAGGTGCACTGGCACTTGGGATGCACAGGGTGGCTTTTTTTAAGGGTACAAGAGAAAATACATGAAGCAGGGAACTCTTTACACGTTCCCTTTCCTGCTCATCTGAGAACAACTGCTGAGCAAAGAGGACCACTTATTTTTCCTGTGACAGACACTGCTGATCTGCAGCTGTTCTCACATTCTGTGCCTGCCTAGCCATGAGCTTTCACCCCCTGCAGAAAGTAAAATGCATGTTTCATGCCACCTGAAGGCCTCTGCGTTACTGATAAATTCCTCTTAAGTCTGAAGTGCAACTCATCTGTACTGGCACGCATTTTAAATACTATTTTGCATGGTCTGTGTCATAGGCAGTTTGACCTTTAAACAGGATTTCAGCATAAAAATCACGTTTCTTTCAAGATAACCCTCACCAGTTCTCTGTCAGACTTGACTCAGCACTCACAGGTGGCATCCCCCAGAAGCCAAGTATGACTAAACTGCCCACCAGACACTTCAGTACTCTCATCCTTTGTCACACAGGAGACTTTCTAGCAATTCATCACTAAAGAAATTCTTCTGAATAAAATTCCAGTGTCTGCCTCCTTAGTAAGCTCTGGTGCATCCAGGACAGCATCAGGGAAAGGACAAAGACAGCATAAGGGAATATAATCTTCTCTGGCACATAACCATGATGGAGTATTCATGTACCAGTAAATCAGGAAGAGATTTGTCTGTGGAAGGATTCTGTCCAAGTCTCTGCAGATACATCCCTGTGCAAGGGCAGCATCAGGGCAGTGTATAAATAAATCAGAGACAGTTGCCAGTGCTTTTCAGAATGTTAAAAAGAAAGAATCATGGCATTTTATGAAATCCATACAAAATGAAGTGAAGAATATACAAATACAATAGAGTAAGATGAAAATAAATGTTTTCACGGTACCTATTTTCTTTACAGCATTGGTAGAATCCATCCAGTGCCTCTGTTTTTTAACATACTGAACTCCCTCTGGTTTCACTGTCTGTAAAACAAAAGCATTTTTAGTAGAACTAACAGCATTATTCTTTTTTTAGTTCCAAGTAGTAATACATAGATATGCCCATTGCACTAGAAAAAACGCAGTTCCTGGAATCTTCTACAATTTTTAGAGGATAGATCAAAACCATTTCACTTTCCATTTCTGAGCCTCCAGGAGGCTGCAATTATTAACATATTTGTGTTAAAAAGGAACAACATCAAAGGCAAGAGCAGTTTAAGGTAGCAGCCCTGTGGTATAAGTAGGACTTAGAGCAGGGAATCAGTGTCTGCTACAAGAAAAAAAAATCCCATATTCAAGAAAGTAAGTCAGAAATCTCAGACTTTCCTTCCTCTCCAAACATGATCAAGCACTACTGCCTTCACTGCACCTTCCACCCAGTGAGCCCAAAGCACTGTGTGTTGTGGGGAGGCTTCTCCGCGTGAAAGAAGTGTTACCCATGTTTGACAGAAAGATAAAAGTGATGACAGGAGCAAATAAAGCCATTTTTAGTTAGGTATTTCACCAGCTGCCCAGAAAAATCTGTAGTTCTGGCAACTCCCATCTTCTGAGCCTTTGGTTTTGAAGCTTAGTAGCATTCGAATGTTTTTCAGAGCACAGTCTCACAGGTTAAAGTAAGTAATAGTTTGTTGAAATTCCACAGACACCTGCTTGGAGCAGAATGGCTGGAATCTTTGGATTCAGTGGATTTAACTCGAGTTTGCCCAACTGCTCAGAACAACTAAAGCAAAGGCAGCCCTGCAGCAGATCTCTGCAGGGAGGGAGGAGAGCGATGCTCTGCCAGTGGTTTCACTGATACCTGCTGGCAGCTGGGACAGCAAAGCTCTAGAAAGACTTTCCTGACCACGCTTTGAACTCAATTATTTTCCTTCTTACCTGGTATTCATTCTTTCATTCCTTTCCCACTTCCCTCATTCTGTTTCCCACCTTAATTTCCTGCTATTGTGCTTCCCATGCTAATCCCCATATCCATGAACAACAGGTCATGCTTTGAGACTCTCCTCTCACTTTTCACTGCCCTAAATCTCCAGTCGCTTCCCACCCTCCAGGCTCCCTCTCCATGTCCCTCAGGCAGCCTGACCCTGCTCTCCAGCCCTCCCTCGCCCCAGTCACTGCTCCGCTCCCTGGCCCTCCAAGACTTTTTCCATCTCCCCTGGAATCGTTGCTTCCCTGCTCTGCTGCTCTCAACTCCGTTAGTCCCAATCCTTTTCCACGTATTTCTGGCACATTCGGGTGCTTGCAGTTTTCTCCTTTATCTACCAGCTCCAAAACCTCTCCCTACTCCCTTCTCTCATCTAAGCCTCCTTAGGGAGCTCATCAATCTTCCTCCCAAGCCAAGTTTCCTTATATTTCCCAATACCCTCCAGCCCAACACTGTCTTGGACCTCATTTTCCACTTTTCCACTGCTTGGGCCAACACAAAGAACAAAGAGAATAGAAAAGATAAGCTTAACAGGGCAGGGTACTTGGGTCCAAGAAAGTGTATGAGGAAGGGATTAAAAACCAGCTTCCCTGAATTCAAAAGGGAAGAAAAGTCGAGAATTCCAGTATTTAATTAAAAAACCAAACACCTGACACAAAGCAAATTGGGCAAAGGAATTATTTGGTTTTGAGGTGTTTTGAAAGTTGCAATTTATTTTGTTCGAACTGAACAAGCTGCAGTTTGGTTTCAAAGCTGTCAAAATGGGATTTAAGCCAAGATCTTAGTTAAAACCAACTACATGAGTTATTTCAGCTGTGATAAAAAACAAACCCAAAAAGTAAAAAAAAAAGAAAAATTCCTACTCAGTTATAGAGGAAGGTACCTTATTTTTGAAGCCTACACCAGCTATAGGTATCTTTGCAGTAAAATAACCTGACTCTGAAAAAAACTCACTGCTACAAGAAGGTTTGGGAAATTTAAAAGCTAAGGAGTCCAATAAAAACACTTCCAAATTTAATCTTTCCCAGTGATGTACCCTCCACTAAATTGGAATTCCCAGCTTCAAAACAGGAAATTTGTTCTTTTTATTTTTTTTTTTTTAACAGTTGAGCCCATTTGGCTGATTTTTCCCCACATGTAAATCTGAGGCAGATCATTGGCAAAGATAAAAGTAGCCTGACTGGGGAAAATTTAAGGCCAGCTACAAGAAGACCATATAGTTGCCATTATTGATAAACCTGGAAAGCAAAGTTATCAGTGCACACTCCAAAAGCCAAGCAGTGTGTTTGAATTCAGACAGCAGCTACCTGCTTTCAGAACCAATAGTCAGATAATTCTACTGAACTAAGAAAGGGAATGTGTGAGACTTCAGTGCCTTTTCATCAAAATATCTGAATATCTCAAATATTTGATTCATGCCCCATGAGGAATCTTTAATTAAGGAGAGAAATAGGGTCAGAAAGGTCATCTAGCTATTTATCAAGCTGAGTTTTTCCTTTTAATGAAATGCAACCACGAACTTTTGCATACTATGATGTCACTGCTTTGCAAGAACAAGAAATTAATAACTTCTATTAAAGCACATTTTTGCCAGCACTTCTGATTAATTTACAAGGCCACAGTTCCCTTCATACTCCAACCCAAAGGTCCCTGCTGTCTGACTCTGAATGCATTACAGAGGTCCCCTCCTGTGCTAAGTTTTAAGGGAAAATGTAAGTTACCGTCATAAAATACAATTTGCAATGTTTGCTTTGCAGTGGTATGGAACACCTCACCTCAAAGGTCTTCCCAGATCTGGAACAAATAAAGGGGCAACTTAGAAAATGTGTTTAAAAACTTTAGGTTACCAAGGTGGAGAGTCTCTATCTACCTTTTATACCTCTGATGGCAAAGCCCACCCTAAGGGGCCAGCAGAGATGATCCCTCCTCTCCCATCAGCTGCTTGCCCAAGGGAAGTATATGTGCATCTTTGCCCAGCGCTGAACAGATGTGACTTTAGATTCCTTCTTTACTGCCTCTTTACCTCCTCTCCTGACAATTAGGCAATGTTTCTTCAGTCCTCATCTCCAGCACTGAAGGGATGTTCCAGCATTATTCACTCAGCTTTAACAAAACACTTGCAATCTTTCGACTGCTTAGTTCCCTGCATTTTGAAGGGGATAAACCTTCTGAACAAAGAGAAGGTTTTGGTTAGAAGAACAAAGCATATGGCCAAATTCCCTTTTCCCTTGGATAAATCCACAGTGTTTGCATGCTCAGGGCTTGGATTTCTTCGTGACCTTTTTTTACCACTCCTACAGTTTTCCAGCCTTCAAGTGGGAGAAAGAGAAACATCAAAAAATGAGTCCAATGAAAAATCCTTTCTCTCAGAAAGAGCCTAAAGAGCAACTTGTACAATTAAAAAGCTAGTTCACTATGCTAAGAGAAAGTATGCTCCAAGGATTTGAGTAGTCTTGGTCTCAAAAAGCATGGCTCAATTCCTGTGTCAAGCCAATCTTAGAGCTGTTTTTTAGAGCTAATGTAAGCAAAAGGACAGAGGTCTTCTGGTTACTGATGTCCCTTCAAAATTCCACTGGACATTAATGTCTAAACTGACACAAAGCATTACAAATATGACACTTCCCTGCAGTTCTGTCTCTTGGGAGATGGGGGTTGTAGCATCTCCCTACTTCAGCAAGGCAGCTTTGAGGAGAGAGAGGAACAACTGAGAAGCCCTTTGACACTTGGGCAAGGCAGAACATCAACTCTCAAGCCAAAGCCTGTGTGAACCTCACGTTGTAAGCAGAGTGCAAACAATGAAAAAGCAAGGTGTAAAGAGCTGAGACTGTCTGTAAAAGGAGAGGATTTCATTGAAAGAGTAATAAAGTACATTGCTGCTTTTTATTGAGAGATACTCCATCTGACAAAACAGTAGTCTGTAAATTCCTTGGAATGCAGGATCTTCTCATTTGCTTGCACAGACTGTCTTGCATATTAAGGATCAACTCTGTACTATGATACTACAAATAGAACTGTGTAACTCCAGTAACTTTAAGTGGTTTCTCCTTCTCCGTACCAGTGACTGAGCTCATTTTTCTTGAAATTTCAGATTAATCAATTTTTGCTAGGGCTAAAACATCCTTAGTTAACTCAGGAACCCAGTCTATAATATCTCTGCTGGTGCTATTGAAGACCATTTGTCCAAGGCTAAACAGAGGCAAATTCCAGTTCATCTGCCTTTTGCAGAATCAGAAACTTTAATATAAGCTTCACATCCAGTTTCCTGTTAGATTTACGATTGATCTTGAACGTATTTCTGTAAAAATTCAACTATTCCACTTCTTTCTTCAGGGGATCTTGGACGAGCCTGCAGAACAATGACCATCTTTAACTATCCCATGAGGTAGGAAAGGCATACAATAATCAATTGTATGTTTAACGAAGTGCAAAACTTTAACTGAGACAATGTATTATGCGTGAAATTGAACACAATAAAAAATGCTGCCTTCAGAAACGAACGTTCTCTGAATGCTTCAGGGATACAGATGACACACCTAATGTGTCACATAGCCTTCACCTAAAGGTAAAATTATGTTAGTTTAGAAAAAACTGGGTTGAACTGAGTTTAGATAAAACTCTTGATCCCCGGGCCTGCAGTTTCCTGAAGTTTCTAAAAACTGTTTTAATTTTTTAATTCATTTTTATTGTCTAGATATGATTATGCTCAAATCTCAGAAGAACTGTAAGAGGAGGAGAGAGACTGTTTTCATTTTTCCCCAGGCCTGAAAGCAGCTAACCAGTCATGTCCTCAGACACTCAGACTCTGCACAACTCCCATGCAAAAGAAACCCAAGGATGATGACAACAAGCACTCAGGCTTGTCAGTGAAACCCTTCAGCATTTCCACAGGCAAAGCAACTGGCTTTCAATTTCCAGCAGCCCATCTCATGAACAGCTAAAGCTATCAGGGTTTAGATGTGAAATTATTGTCATTCAGTGCAGCCAAAGAAGCAGAATAATAGAAGTGAAAAACACAGGATGAGAGCAAAGCCAAAGCGGTGTTTAAACAACCCAAAGAAATGGAGCCTGAACAAAGCCTCAAAGCACACAGGAGATGGCTGGGAAAAGGCAAAGATCTCCCAGCTTCCTGGACTCGTAACATTTGGAATCGTGAGATGGGATGCCTGCAGGAATGCTGGGTCATCAGTGGGGGAGCTTGGGATGTCGTTCACCTCATGACAGGAAAAGAGGAATATCTCTAATGCCCAAACAGGATGTGAGTTTGCAGCAGGATTCAACTCAGATGGAATCGTGTGGCAGCAGCGCTGCAACAGCACCCACCTCCTTCCCAGCTCCCCATGTGCCAAACATGTCTGGCACAAAAATATAAGGCATGAGGAGAACAGCGCTGCTGTCCTGGCAATGGATTAAGAACTGATGCCATAGCAGGAAAACTTGAGGGAAGAAGTTGAACAGCGACACATTGAAAAGCGTAATGGCAGTCTATAATTTGAACACAACCATCTTGGAGCACCCGAGCATTTTGTTCATCCCACCCAAGAGTTCATTTAGGCTGTTCTAGGTAGCAGGTCTTATTTCCACTCTCTCTCCAGCATAAGTGTGAAGTTTTCAATTTGCAGATTAGTAGCAGTTTGCTGAATGTGTGACTTTCATTTCAGCAGCTTGCTCAGTTTACACAGCTCCAAAGGGAGGCTTTGCAGTTCCTGATGGCCCAAAGAACTACTTTTAGACCAAAACCTGCATCCTCTGGAGAACAAAGTAAGACATAGGAAGCTTGGTATGAAGTGGACTGTGTTAACTAGACACTCCGGAGGGGGCTTATAGTATAATAGCCTATAGTATAATAGGCTAAATTACAGTAACTCATTGGTCATTTACTGCCATGGAGGTAGAGAAGCATTTTAAAACAGCAAATTAAAAAGAATTGGAGGTGAGGGGACCTTTTTTCCAAGAATTATTCCCCTTTTCCAACTTATTCAACTTCCAGTGCCTAAGTAAGTAAAATATACTGAGCTCGTGTTAAATGTTTTGAGTCTGGCCCAGATTTCACACAGAAGGTAAAACAGCAGGACAGCTCGATTACATCTTGAGGTCCCCATCAGAAAGAAAATACACACTGCTGGACTCCTCCACATCCATTTAAAGACAGCATAAGACTTTTCCTCTGCAGATGATTATGTACATCAAAAACAACAGGTCTTACCTGCCATCTGCAAGCTTAAACCAGTATCCAGTTTGCTGCGTGGCTTGGTGCTGATAAACAAATAACAGAGAACACACACAGTGATGATAAAAGCGAAGAGGACCACTGCTGCTATTGACAGGCCCACGAGTGCTCCGACACTAGGAGAGAAAAACAAAGAAATTAAGTGTACAAACAGCCTGGGATACCCATTAAAACAATGGTCAGGATGATGTCTGGAGTTTACTTGTACTCAGGCGTGGGACTGACTGTGTATTTTCCTGTAAACAAAAGTTTAGAGCTCAATACTTAAACTGCACAAACTGCAGTTATTTCATTGCCTTCGGAAGGGTCAATGCCATTATACAGGGGTTGAATATCTGGCCCTTGGTGACATTTCCTGTTCCCTATGCATACCACTGCTGAGTCTGAATGGAAGTGTGTTCATGAAAATCAGAAGTAACCTCATGCAGTAAATGACATCAGAAATCGAAAAGTTCTTCAGTGCAGTGCGTATTCCTAGAAAAGCAAAATATCACATGCACACACAGAGGGGGATTCTAGGGCTCCAGGCAGCTCAAACAACATGACTATTCAAGCTGTATTTTCAGTCTGAAAAGCCATTTTTATATGTAAAAACCATGCAAGCCATGTTATTCAGTTCTGTGAGCAGCTCTGGAGAGTAGGTCAGAGTACTGTGATCACTGGTGTGCCTTTGTGTTAATGCAATAAATCTCCAGTCAAGACCAGTGAAATTCTCCCATGATCTTCGTCATGGTAAAAGGAAAACTAAAGCTGAATCAGTTTATACACAATATCACAGGCACCCAAAGAAGCAGGAACTTAATTCCTCAGGCCAAACATACAATAATATGTAGATTTTATCAAGATACTACTCCTGCAGGATAAAAGTTACTTTATCCATCTCCCACAGGCACACAGTAAGACAGTGTATGTATATACAGAAATCTCTCCTTATTTCCAACCCTTCTTTTCAAGTCTATTCCTAATATAAAATGGTCATGATGAAATAAAGGTCCCAATACAACACAGTCTAGCTATCACTTCCTATCTTCTCCTGGGCCATTTGATGCCTTCAGTGTTCCAGTCCTCTATTCTACACTCCATGCCAAAGTCCTGACTTTTGGTGAAATTAAACAGCGGCCCTTTGGTCACAGATGAAGGGTCTGAGAATTGAGAATCCTTCTATTGCTGCTCTATTTACAATTTGGACAGACGTCAAAAGGAGAGAAGATAAATGAATGTTCTTGAATTCTACCAGCTCCATACTCTAGTCATAAAAATGCCTTTATATATCACTGCTATCAGTGAAAAGTCAACTCTACTGTGGCCTTGCAGGGAGATGAGAAGAACTGTGCCCTGGGATGTTTTCATGAATTTTACATTCAAGCTACTGCAAAGGTTCTCTGTGAGCTCCCACAGCACCAGCAGACAGATTTGTCCACAGAAGAAACTCTTAAAACCAGCAGGATGAGAACGGCAGATATCAGAATGACTTTAACATGCAGTTCTCATGAGTTATTGGTCAGTTTCGTTAATGAGGTTTGTGCAACATTCGCTCCACTTTAGCATAACTAAAATAATTTCTTATTAGCAAAATGACTGGTTGTGGAAAGAACAGCTTTACTCTTCTGAAGATTTCTCATGGTGTTTATCATCTGCATGAACAAGGGTGTCTTTGTGTGTTTGTGCATATGTGCACATATCAAGCAAATTTATCCTTCCTGTTTTTTGGCTCAAACAAAGTTTGCAGGCAATCAATATTCTACTTAATATGGAATCTGAGCATGACCCTACAGTCAGAGATCTCAGCTGGCTTCTGGCCTCATTTTTGCATTTTCACTTGGAACACCTTGACCCAAATAGACAAAACAGAAGAAATACACAGCACTACAGGAGGCTGAATAGCCATTTGAACCAAGTAATACAAACAAGCTCTTCAGGAACAGGTATTTGTGCTTTTTTGTCATGACAATACAAGCTCTGTTGTACAATTCCATTTAAATTACAGTCTGCAGTGCAGGACTAAGGAGGTTGCTCGCCACTATCCAAACAGTCAGCAGAATCAGCTGTCCTAAAGCTGAAGAGATCAAGCACATATTAGTGATTTTAGGTTTTTCTCTTCAGGCATCTGTTACCTCTCAGCTGTAGCTCTCCTCCACGCAGTTGTAGAAGATGACATCAACAACTCAGTTGGAGTAGATGACATCAACAACACAGTTCTGTGACGTACAGCACAATGCACCCTCAGTATCACTACACAACTTGTGTAAGATGCTTTGGGAGTTACAAATGACAAAGAAAAACAGTTCCTGAAGAACTCTCCAGCGTATGTGCCACTGAAAGTGTTTGTCATGCTACAGCAGCAACATGAAAAGATCTCACTCTAAACGTGAAGATTAGCAGCACAAAACCAAACAGACACTCTGGATTCCACTTCCTAAATGAATCAGAAATCAGGATTCAATTTGTACTTACTCTTTTTAAACACAATGTTTCAATACCAAACTGTTGTCAAAGCGCTGAAGCCATCGATCCACTTAGAAGGTGTGGTTAAATTCTTTAAGATTAATTTTGGGTTAAAGTTTGGGAATGGGTGGTTATTTCTTAATTTATTTAATTCAGAAGAAAGTAATGTTTTCCACAGCTCTGAACACTGATGTTTCTTAACCAGAACCTTTTCTTTCTATTTTAGCAGTTAAAGCCGTTAAAAGAAAGGACCCTTAGCCCTTGCTAAAAGCATTTTGCCATTTTCCAGCCTTCACCTTAAACATGAGCTGTCTGAAGCTCTCAGCAGTCCACATGGTAACAGTCTCTGGGTGTATCTTCAAGATCAGTCTTCTGACAGCAGAGACACTCAACAAACAAACTAAAAAGTCCCTCTCGCCCACAGCTCTGGCCCCATTAGCAAGTGAAAACCTCTGCATTGACAACCCACCCAACACCGAACCAATGATCTAGCATAAAAATGTCAGTGAAGGCCTGGTAGTGTTTGCTCAATGCTTTGAACGTGAGCAGTGTTAAGTTTGGTACAAGACCCAAACAGAACTCTCCCAAGTTACTTTGCACATGCAATAAAGATACAGCCACACCACACATCTCACTGACACCGTTACACCGAGTGCCACATCCCGGCCTGCAGCACAGCCAAAGGCTTTGCTCAGCAGAGGCTCCACTTGCCAGCAGCCTCCCCAGGGCTCCCCAGGGTGCTGTCCAGGGAGCTGCTCAGTGGGTCACTGACATTTCTGTCTGTAGATGCTCAGCACCACACACCTACAGTTATTTTTAGTCGATAAAATCAGTCCATCCACAGAAAGAACAGCCAGGGAACTTTAAATATTGGCTAAGCAGATGCAGTGTTGCCCACTGGTACACTAAAAGGAAGCTCATGAGTCATCTGGATCCCAGTGATTCAAATGTTCCTAATGCCATTGTTGCAGTGACGTGTTGTCCGTAGTATTTGCAAAGCAAACAGATAAATATACTCAAGAGACTGGAAGAGTATAGAAGCATAGAGGAACAAAAGGCTTGCTATTTTGGAAAGCCAAAACAGACTCCTGGAGATCTGTACAGCCAAGCAAAGCTTGGCCTCAGCATTAGGTCAAGGGTATTAATTAATAAAGTATTTTGAATAACATCTATAAGTGGCCTGACAAAATTTTAGTCAAATATATATTATTATACGAAACAAAAAACCTTTGGAATGGAGACTATAATTCTACTTGATACTGAAAGATGCCATTAAATTTGCAAAATAAAACTTAACTGAGGAGTGACAAAAACATTCTAAAAGTCTTTTAAAACTATGAGAAACAAAAAGGCTGAATTTAACTGCAGCAGTTCAGTACAAATACTACATGTTCAGCATTTCTCCCCTTCCACTCAGCTTGGGAGGCAAAGCAGATGTGATGACTGCATGTACGTGCACAGCACACAGTTCTGGAGGCTGAGCTGCTCAGTGTTTTGCTCACCAGACTTTTTTAGCATCTGTGTTCTGTTGTTTCAAATGCTGTATAACCTTCTGGTGAAATCTGCATACCCCTGCCTTTTCCTAATGTTGCCTTCCCTGTTCCACGGGCTCGTGACCGCTGTAAGAGAGAGCAAAAACGCACCCTTCACTCTTCTTTGCCGAGGTCAGCTTTTCAAGAAATGCGTTCCAACAAAGAGGAAAAAAAAGATACCGTATTATTTGATTTTAAATACCAGCCTCCCAAAAAAGGTAAGAAAGAATAATATTAATTACTTACAATAAATTCTGGTGAAAATATGAAATGTGTCAGAGTTGCTGAAAGGTCTACTATTTATGATTGTCCAATAGCTCCCAGTACAGCGGGTGTTAGGATGCACTTGTCAAATACCACAGTTTTTGCAGGAGTGGAATGGGAAAAGAAGGTTCCATGTTGCTAAGGAATAGGGCAGTGGCTGGTTCTAAGCATAGTACAAGCAGTAGAGATTTGGCAAAAAAATAAAAGGAATAGCATAGACCTGCAAGTGACTACCGCTTCAGGTTGCCCAGGCTGCTGGCTTCTCCATGACCTGCTGCCTCAGAACCGGCTACAAAGTGCTCTGGCAATGCCTCTCCCACAGCAGGAAAAACACAAAAGGAATATGCAATAGTTTCCTGAAATTCCACCTGGTGTGTCACCAAACTGAAACAATCCCTGAGATATCACCAACCACTTGTGGTGCACTCAGTCACTGCTTTCAAATTCTTGGGGGGAATCAAGTAAAGATTTAGGGAAGGGAACCTAAAGATCTGGAGTAAAGCAAAACCTGAAACTATTCTCCCATCAGAGCTTCCATTCCCTTCCTCAGTACAATCCATCTCCAGATTTACCTTGACTAGTTTGGCTAACTCTTGTATAGTTTTAAGGGTTTCGAGTCTTAAAAGTATGTCCTCAAAGGCTGCAAGAAGCGTTTTAAGGATTATTTTAACACATTGCTACAAACCGGTATAAGTAACCTGAGACAAAGACAAGCAAGGCAGTGATCACCAAAACATTCTGAGAGGCCAGAAAATGTTATGTTTTTCTCAAACTCCTAATGGAACTATCATGTGCAAATGTATACAGTTTTCAAAGTGCTGTAATATTGTAACATTTTCAGTGTGTTAATAACTAAAAGTTATCTGATTTGTTCCTGAAAACTCTAATGAAAACATAAATTTCAATTCTCACCACTCAGTAACTTTGCTTAGAGAGGTAAATTGTATTTATTCACCTCTTTTCTGTAATGGATATAGACAGTTACGGCAGAAGTTAAGCACAACCAAAATCCCACCAATGGCAACTTCCTTGAGTCCTTTTAGCAGTTTAGGGCCACTGTGGAAAGAAGAAGGAAAAAAAATCCTCAGGTTTCAAAGTTTGGGTGCAAATTTCTGACCTAGATGGAGGCTAAGAAGTCACTTCTCAGACTCTAGAAAATCTTTGTAAAGGAAGACCCTTCAGAGAATGCTTCATTAAAGCCTCTCATGGGATTCACTTCTTGGAGGTACTTTCTGAAAAGATCAAGCCTTAATAGTCTTCACTGCAGCATATCATCCACATGCAAGAGCAAAACATTTTCAACTTAATTTTTCAGTAGTTCTGCCATCTTGAGAAGGTTTGCTGTGATCAAAAGATCAGACTATGCAAAGTATCATATAACATTAAAACAGTATTTGATAAGTGTAAAAAAAGGACACCTGGAGATGCCTTCTCACATCAGAGAAGCTGAGTAATTCTGTGTCAGTCACAGTGGTGGATGCTTGGGACATCCCCATATTCAACCCACTCCTTGTACCAGAGAAAGCAGACATTAAATAATAATACGTTGACTATTAGACGAATTACGTGAATAAGCCCATGGTACTGGATAGCATTCATTCATGAGCCCTGAAGGAATTCACATGTGAAAGTGCAAAACTGCTGGCCAAGATGTGCATCCCATCATCACACAAGGCCACCCTACCAGAGGTCTGGCAGCCTGGGAATGTAACTCCAACCTAAAACAGGGCTCTAGACGGGAACCCAGGAACTACAGACCTGAATTCCACCCCTTGTAAGACAGAAAGGTGAGGAAAAAAAATAATATCACCAAGTCGAGAGGTAAACACAATGTCGGGGTGCTGAGTGCTGAATCTGAGCCTGGCTATTATTCCCAGGTCATGATGTCCCACCTCACCTTACCTGAATATGAGGGACAGGTCCTTTGATGGCAAAGCCACTACTCCCATCCCCCTCCTTACCACGCTCTGCCCACAGGAAGCTGCTGGCACTTGCAGCTTTGTGACATAAAATCTTTAATGAAAGAGTCAGCATTTCTACAAGGGGAAAACACTGCCTTGTTAACCTGCTGGAGTCTAGGAGGTGTCAATATAGAGGTGGACAGAGGAACCCAGAGGACAGAGTTAAATGTCCCAAAAAATCTTATGACGAAGCCCCACACTGAAGGTGTGGCTAAAAAGACTGAACTGACACAGGCTTAGGGAAAGGTTTTGTTACAGATTTAAGGCTGCTTAAAAGAATAAGGAACAAAGCACAAGGCTAGGTGGCTCTTTTCAATATAAAGAAAAGTCACTGAGACTGACTTTTCTTCAGTATCTTCATCTATGACCTTTTGAAGAATGAAATCTGAGTTTCTGATGATCCTAAGCCTCTACAAGTGATCAAATGCTATGAGGGTAGGGAATGCTACAAGACTTGAGGAAAACTGAGTGAGCAGGCAAAAGTGTTGTATGTAGACGAGTTTCAATGTACATAACATAATGTATAAACATTACAACATAGAAACAAAACCAAGCCTACACAGCAATGAACTCGGAATTGGCAGTTCTGAATTTTTAGTACCTTGACTAGTTTGGCTAACTAGCTCAATGAAAGTTTTACAGTCATCAGTGACAGCTCAATGAAATCACAGAGTCAATGTGAACCGGCAGCCAAAGACATCAACAAGAAGTTGGCCAAGAGGAAGAATTTTGAGAGCAAGGCTGGAAGCAGCATTTTGGCACTCTGTAGAACCTTGCCATACCCACATCTTGAGCATGCAACTCCAGCACTGTGGAGTGAAAAACAGTATGGATGAGATGCAACTAAAATTATCAGTGGGACACAACATCTGCCCCAATGATAATCCAAAAGGACTAAGGCTGTTCAGTTCTGAGAGGTGAAAGCTGAAAACTGATTCACCAAATGCTAACAAAATTCCGTGCATAAACTGAACATGCAATTGCTGTTCACCAAACCTCACAATACTAATACTAGAGAGCACTCCAGAAAACTAGTGGGCAACAGTATAAAACAGATAAAAGGCTGTATCTTCAAAAAGCAGGCTGCCACCAAGGCTGCAGAAGCAGACGGTATAAGAAACCCAGAAAGAGATTTGACAAAATCAAGGATATGAAGTCCACCAGAAACACAGTGAGAGCATCATGCAGAGGTGTACTAACATCCTGACACTGCCAGCGTGGATGCTGAGGAGCCCGAGGGGAATCAGGGAGCAGCCGGGCTTGCTGTGTGCAGCTCTCCTCCCTGCTGGAGATACAGCCAGAGCCAGGCGGACCCTCGCACTGCCCCGGGAGAGAACCAGGCTGATTATCTGGCACCTTCCAAGTGGAAAGTTACGTAGTGCTTGACCTTACCACACACGGAAAAGTAGCTAAAGTCATTGGGAACTTTATGCCCGCAGCACCTTACACGCTCGGGCCCCGAGACCGCTGTTCCCCTCACACCGGATGGGCGGGGGACGCTCGGGATGCTGCATCCAGAGGCACCGAGCGTTTCCCAGCGCTTCCTTTACGAAGAGCACGAGTTGTTACCTTCGGAAACCACCCTGGCACAACCAAAAGTCTCTCCAGGCTGAAGATGCCGCTCTCCCGCTACTCTCGGCGGGACAGGGCAGCCTGAAAGCGCCCAGCTACAGATACCTCACCAGCCCGCCCGGAGCCTCCCGCCAGGGCAGACACCGCCGCGCCCCTACCTGAGCCACCACATGTAGCTGTGCTCGTAGGGGAAGAAGCTGTGGGGGTCATCGCAGCAGTACTTGACGTCCTGGAAGCCGCAGCAGAACACGGCGCGGGCGTCGCCGCCCGCCCGCGGGCAGCTGAACCCGCTGACCAGCACCTTGTCGGCGTTGAGGTAACTGCTGCACTCGGCGCTCATGGTGCCGCTGCCCGCCCGGCGCCTCGGCTCGGCGGCGCCCGGGCGGGAGGGGAGGCGAGGAGAGGGGAGGCGAGGAGAGCAGAGAGGCGGCTGTGGCGGGCGGAGCTGGGCGGGCAGGGGGCTGCGCTGGCGGCGGGAACCGCCGCGCCCACTTCCCCCTGGGGTCGCCTCAGGGCGGGAGCGGCGGGAGCCGCCCTGAGGGGAGGGAATGGCGGGAAGGGGCTGTGTACGCGGGCTGCTCCCCTCAGAGGCTCGGGCTTGGTGTTACCTCAGCGCTGGGTCGCACGTCGAAGAGAGGTTTCGGGGGTCCGCCCTCACCCATCGCCTCGCTGGGGTCTTAGGGCATCCAAAGTAGGGAGGTCATGGAGAAGGGACCACACCTCTGTTATACTCAGGAGCCCGTGGGGGAAAAGCTTCAAGTAAAATTTAATGTTTCTGAGAGATCAATCTCCTACTCTTTCCAGAGGGCATTTCAGGGTACTATTCTTAAAAAAAAATGGGACTCAAGCAGGCATTCTGTCACCTGTATGAAAGAGCCTCTCCTGAGGGAACCGTAAGCAGATCTCAGCTCCAGACGACACACCTGCCTGGAGTGCACTCTCTGTGTGTGATTTGGCTCATGGAAAAAAGGGTAATAAACAGGCTCTGGGAGAGCAATGGGACACTTACCCCCTCCAAGGACCTGGTGCTCACTCAGTCTCCTCTCTAGATCCAGGAGAGCCTGGATCAGGTGCTTTACCACACAAATGATCTCCTCAAGGAAAAGTTCAGGTGTTAGAGAGAAAGGGAAGTCGTGCAATATCAATAGAGCTTGATTTGAACTAATAAGACCGCATTAAGTCAGCTAGCATTTAAATTTTGATTTCAGGTCTTGCCTTGAGATGAACTCCAGGCAAGTGGGAATGTCATGTGTTTCCAGCTGTTGGGCAAAAGCAAGAGCCAGGAGCGATGGCATCTTAGGGAGGTGCAGTCCTACAGGATCTGATGGTGGACAGGCTGGTGGATGAGCACCATCAGCAGTGCCAGGCAAGGTAAGATACTGAGTCCATCCAGGAGACAGGGTAAGAGGGAAATTACATTCAGCGTGGGCCTAAAGTTCATTCAGGAGGACCAACAAGAAATCCAGGACAGCAGGAGACAGGACTGAGCTTAGGGAGGGCCAGGCTGCCCCAGCTGAGCTTACACGTGGCTCCTGGACCAATGGGCAGAGGGTGTGGATGTTGTGAGGACCCATATGACGCTGGTCTGGGCCTGTTAGTGGCTACTTAGAGCCCTGGTGCTGAGCCCTTCCACTACTACATACAGTCCCCCTGTATTAGACTGTACTTGCTAGAAAGTATAAATATTATGTGGTTGCTTGGTTGGTTTTATTTTGTGAAATCAACCCTGACTTAGCATCAAGTGAAAAGAGCTCAGAAATTCAGTCACACTGTTTCTGCTGAATTACAGATTTGCCTTGCTAGTATTTAGATACATACATGAAGAGTCAGGGAAGATTCAAATTATTAAACTGTTAGGCTTGAACAAATTGAGAATTCGACTTCAGGTACCTCAAAAACAGGCTCAACACTTAATGATGCACTGCACAAAGTGAGAGGATGAATGACAGTGATGTGGCTGGTGCAAAGACTCTGGAAAAGGGAGGGATCAATGGGTATTGAACATCAACAAAGAAAAAGGCTGGATAACTATGAGATTTTGTGAGAGCTGTAACTTCCTCCCTCGTGTTGTTCAGATGAAATCAGATACAATCAGATCAAGTATTTTTATGATAAAATTGAGGATTGACTTATTTGAAATGTGTACAGGAAAATGATCTTCCAAAGGCCAGAAGGCAGCCTTTTTACCTCAGTTATGTAAATAGTGTCAGTATATGTTAGGATTTAATTGTGGCTCTTGTGTTACCTGAGATAACTTTTTCAGAAACCAATCTCCTGGTCATTTGACTCACAGTGACATGGGGACTGTTTTTCTGTGATCGAGGAGAGTCTCTAAGGAGGGAAGGGTGGGTGAATGTCAGCTCAAAAGCCATCAGTTGGTTGGCCAGATAGTGTGTATGCAACAGTCAGCTGAGCAACACATGGTGTGGTTGAAACCAAGAAGTAGGGTGGTAAATGTCATGGTTTTGGAGGCTGATTCAAAACTTTGAGAGGTTGCCAACACTGTGTTCGAAATGCAGACCTAAGTAAGTCCTACAAATTCCCAGTATGGAGAAACATCTAATTCCAGTCTAATAAGTATTAGTCTTTTGAATTGTCTTCATGTATCTTGTTCAGTTGCTAGTAACTATTTTCTTCCAAAACCTGAATTCCCATGTTTGTTCTTCTCTCTTTATCCCTCTGGGTTTTTTTTTTCCTCATCTTATCCTTGATTTGTTTCCACTGAGGTTCTGTTCACACCAGAATTCAACAACCATGGCAGAGAGAATTGATTCCAGGAGTCATTCAATTCACCTTTTCAACTGAGTATTCCCAAATCAAGTGGTCAAGAGATACAGAACATTCTCGGTTATTTTTGTATTTCACATTGTTATTTTACTTTTGGAGACTTTTCTCCTATTATTCAGAACTCAGCTGTTTTCCTCTCAGAATTATTACTGCAGTGATTTGGAACAAATAAAACTAGCTATCACAGTTTTATGCTCAGTCTTACACAAACTTCCATTTGTACTTAATAAGACAGATCTGAGTCAGAGCTGGAGTAAGGGTGGATTTTTTCTTCCAAACTTAGTGAAATTTTGTTTCAAAGAAAGCTGAAATGTTCTGAAGTGGCAAAATCTTTTTTTTAGCAACCAGAATACTCATTTGTATCATGCAATCAGTTTGTACTTGCTGTGATTATTGGGTGACAATAATTAGCGTTCTCTGTTGTTCCAATTATTTTGAAAGATTTATATGAAACATTAGAACTGACTTTATCTACCTCAGTGACTGAGTTAACTATGTAATTTCTGGAGGATTGAAATAAAAAAAATTCTCTTTTGATGACATTCAGACACAGGATTTGAAGTAGGAGTGGGAGGCTCTTCACTGACCAGTGGATGATGTGCATCATCTTTTCTGTCAGAAGAAAACCGTATCAACTTCCTTTTTCATTCCAATTACAAAACACAGACCTTTTCCAGTAAGAGCCAGTGGTTTGGACCTCATGAAATATGCTGCCCTTGCTCTCTCTTCACTATTACGAATATCAATTTAAGTTACTATGCAGATCCCTACTGCAGTTCTCTCTGCTGAGTGAGGAGTGTGTTTCATCCTAACAGTGAGATCATCCAGCTTTCAGAAAAACACAGATCAAAGACCTTTGCAGGATATGTGTCAGTAACAGACAAATTATCTAGGTAATTCAGCAGCAGCTTTCAGAACTGTATCCACAACAAGATACTTCTATTCCCTGAGTGCTGAATTATCGTCCCTGTGAGTATGAATCTCTTCTGCAGTGAAGCTCCAGCTCTAAGTCTGATAAAATGTGCCAACTTTCTCAGACGCTTGCAACCCAGACCCTCCTGCAATCAAACTGGTTCACTGGCACTCATACTGGCTTCCAAGAGGTTGTTTTGGCTGTACTTAAACAATCCAAAATACTTGGTGCCATGGAACCACATCTTTGGCTTTCTCTTTCTTATAACTGTTTTCCAGCCTTCCCAATTAACTAATAAATATAAATATATATATGTTGTCTATGCAAGAATTAGAACAGCAGCATTTTCTGTAATCATTAAAAATAATTGTAATCTTCATCTAAACTACAATTCATGTGAAAAGCATACAACCTCTTATTTACTTATCCTGACTCCACGCTATACTGGCCAGCAGAACTGGGCAGCTTTAATTTTGCAGCAGATTACAGGAGTTCCTCTGGCTGATACAGCTTAGAGCAAAGGGGGCTTGAGGGGGAAGCTGAACTTTGATTTAGCCACTGCATTTAGAGACAACTTATAGTGAATTGTGCCTCTGTGGTGACCACTGAGAAAAGCTGACAACAAGCATTCT
The DNA here is from genome assembly GCA_013399855.1 of Oxyruncus cristatus. NCBI lineage: Eukaryota > Metazoa > Chordata > Aves > Passeriformes > Cotingidae > Oxyruncus > Oxyruncus cristatus. The sequence continues at coordinate 2,675,277 of VXAY01004932.1, read as the reverse complement.
CGTTAACAGCTGTGGGACACATTTCTACCAGCCAACCTTCTAATAAACAGAAAATTAATTATGAACTACCAATAGAGCTGTCAGATCAGCATCAAACCTCAGACCTACATGGCAAGTTTTTCCTTAAGAGCATAATTTAATTATTAATAGGCAAAGAGCTGCATAAATTACTCTCGAAAGTAATCTGGTGGCACATTATGCAATTAAACAAAATTGTCATGCCAAGATGGTATAACTAGCTCTGATTAGGAGTAAAAACTTAAACTGACAGCAGGGTTAGTGCAGACAACATGTTCTATCACACATGAATAGTAGGCACTTCAGAAAGGCAGATGACAGCATGAGGTTCAGAACGGAGAGGGGAACAGAAGTTTGAAGTGGTGCGTACTTGGAGTACAGTGAGATGCTGTCACTCAGAGGACTAAAAAAGAAGGACTGATGGGAGGAGCATAATAAAGAACATTGTCTGCTTTGGCACTCCTGTGCATTGAGGAAGGACTGAAGTCTGCCAAGGGGTCGTGATACATCTTAGGTTCTTCTCTCAACTCAGCCAGTGTACAGCTGTAAGCAAGTTGCTTTTCCGGTGTGTGCCTCACTTGAACTCTGTAAATTTGTGATAGTGATGGAGCTGTCTGACACCCGTGTGCAAAACTGTTTGTGGTTTGAGGTCCTCTCTGTGCAAGTGGACACATGTATGCAGTATCATCAAGAGTTTTTTGTGGCACTCCAGAGCCGACCAATTTTCCTGGTCATTTTAACTTTCCTTCATACCCATTATTCTTTAGTTGATTGCTCCAGTCAATATATAGTATAGATTTTGCCTTTATAATGTCTCTGCTTCACAGAGCTAAATAATGAAGAAGAAGAACGTGATTTTGAGCATCAGGAAGTAAGAAGAGGCTTCAGCCAAAATTTTAAGGAAGAGGGAAAGTCGGTGAAACACAGCAAAGTAGGAAGTTGACACTGGTAATTTTGAGGTGAGGGTGGAGCTCTGATAGGTAGTTTCTGTTTATATGTGTAATCGTCCTCATTATCTACAGTGTTTTATGTTCTGTAATGGGCAAATATTTCAGAATAGTGACTCACTTAAGCAGTTCTTACCCTTTCACACTTACTCCTATATCTAGAAAATAGAATAATCGGGTGGATAATGTAGTTTTCAACAATGAACCTGGCCAAATAGTCTTGGCTGTAGTTTGTCTTTGTGGGGTGTTTTCATTTCTTTTTCCTTTTCAGAGAAGAAAATTCTTTTTACTCTTCTGAGTAAAAGGCATAGAAATTGTATGGTCCTTACTTACAAAAAAATAACAATGTGACACTGCCTCAATCATTCAACTCTGCTTTTATTTATCCTGATCATAAAATATAATTATTTGTAATTTTAGGAACAAATTATATCTTGTAGTGCAATTTCTACTTGAATAGAAGGATGCAAATTTTAAAGGATTCCAGTAAGTATGTAGTTCTGTATGTAGGGGATAATTATGGGGATAATTCTGAAACTGAGTTACTCAATTACAAGACAGTTAGAAATGATGGGCCTATTATTTCAGACAATTTAAGCAAAATATCCACCAGAGACAGCGCTTGTAAAACATGTAAGTTGTTTGATCTTTTCAGCATTTATTCTATATTAATAGATAAAATAGAAAAATCATAGATTCATAGGCTCATAATGAATTGTCAGTTTCTATCACAGTTTGAATTTACCTTGTCTGAAACTGAAGATTTAAGGAAAAAAATTAAGAAAACAGGTTTGAAGCACTGACATCCATATATCAATGAATAAATAATACAATAAAACTTCTTTCCATCATTTTCCCTGTAAACTTGAACCGCCGCTTATTAATTTTCTTCATTTTGTTCAAGCTCTTAGGCCAATAACTTAGATTTAGTCCTACTAAGAATATTTTTTAAATATCAAAAGCTGATTTGTTATACAATTCCATAGAGTTTTTACATATTTTTGTGTGCCTTGTCTCAGAATTCTTTCTCTCACTTGGCCATCACGGAGAATTTTCATTCTAATTTATAATTCAAAGGGATTCAGATATCAATAGCAGCAATAACTATTCATCTTTAACTCTCCCACACAACTGCCTTCATATTTTGTGTGTAGGGGTAACATCATCTATTGTTAAAGTTCTGCAGCAGGAGAGAGGCTTTTCACAGGAGCCTGTTTACAATTGCTTCTTGTCTTACCAAGCTTTATTTTGGGACTGAAGCTTCCTATCCTATGTGAAGGAAGATGTTAAGGCCAAAGGTTTGGGGTAAGAAACTAGAACTGGCATGATAAACATACGGATCAGGAGCTGGGATTTGGTAGTTGAAGAGTACAGGGCTGGGATGAAGAGATGCGAGTAGGAAAGAGGCAAATTGAAAGGACAAGGCAAAGAGGATCAGTCTTTGGAGTGACAGGAAATCCCTGCTCTGCCTGGGAAGCTTGGAATAGAACCCAACTTTCCTGCTTGTCCCTATTCCTTTTCTATCAGCAAATATGTTTAATTCCTATGGGAAAATGTATGATTCAGTGAGTTCTCTCTCACATGTATGATGACAGTGACTTACTTATTTCATCAATTCATGTGGCAAAATTCCACATGATGGTTTGAAATATTTCAGATGACTCATGTCATTGCAAATATGAAATTCTGCTCTTGTTTCCTCTATTTGTTTTCAAATATACAAAATCGCATTGAAAGAATATTAGGTTACTTAGAATTTACACTTGCCAGACATGGAGCTAATAATATGATCACACACTATTTTTTGAGAGATTTCATCTCCTTTGGCAATGGAGTTTTTAAGGATTTTATTTTGTCACTCTTTTTAAATGCCTGGTCAAAAGCTTATCAACTGCATGTGAACCATACCTACTGGGAATACAGAATTATTTCAGCCATGGTTTTTAGTAATACTTCTGATTGCTTCACAGATACTAATTCATTTGCCCGGTCCCCTGTGATATGAGGACTTTTCACTCCTGATATTGTTGTGTTAGCCACAAGCAAGGACATGCCTTTCTCAGCAATTGTTTTCTTGACAGAGTTTCAGTTTTATTTTCTAGCTGCAAAAGATCAATTTTATTCCTCTTTTTAGATGCTGAAGGTGAGTTTGTTTTCCACCTTTGGAGTACTGCTAGATTTGGGGATACTGTAAAGAGAATCAGTTTCCTTTGGCTGAAATTAGAAAGCCTTATTCCATTTCAAAATCATTCTTACTTCAGCGGTGGAGAGGAGGACCAGTTGTCCAACACAAGCAGCTAATCCAAAGGAAAAATAAAAGGCATAGTCTTATTAAGACCACCTTACATAGCCTGTCCTTTGATAAGATGGTTGAGAACATTAAATGAAAATAGGCTCCTAATAAAACTGATGGTTACATGGTTTTGTATGTCTTTGGGACACTACAGGTCTTTCAACTCAACTACATTTGCACAATAGTTATTAAAATGCAACTGAAGCACACGATTGTTTCCTCTTAATCTTACACATCCCTTGTTATCAGAGCACCTCATTACCGCACAATCTGTAATTAATGGAATCACTCTTAGTGCCACACGAGGCCTTTTGAAGCTGAGCCAGGTGAGCTTTTGGTCAGGTCTCCACCTCATCAGTCCTGCTTTGGTGAAATGCTCACCAGTTACGTCTCAGATGAATGGTTCAGTTGAATCAGATGTTCTCTTAGGAATCGAATGAAGCTGTAGATATATTGTATCTTCTCACCATTCTTCTGTACCTGGAATTTGCACCAGGATTTTGACAGGAATTGTTTCTGTGTTGCTACCGAAGTGGAATGTGTCAGTGTGGCTCACTGTCAGACATGATGAACATCTCGACAGAAGCAGTCAAAGCAGAATCAAGCTAAATTATCTTAATTTACAGTAGCATTGCTGTTTGTCTTATGGAAGGTAATGCAATTACTTCATTTGTTGCTGTCTGTTTCTCACTTTAACTGCTGCCAAATTATTCAGCTTTTACCTGGTAGCTTGCTTTCTCCTGTTGGATTAACTGAAGGTGATAGATACATCTGTACAGACTTGGAAGGAGAAGATTAAATTCTGTCCTTTGCTTTTCATTAACTTCTTACGTGCTTTTGGGAAAATGGTGTCACTGACATGCTTAATTACTTCATTTATAGGATCAATATCAAACCCCTTTTCATGATGCTCTGAGGTTCTGCAAGTTACAGTAACAGAATATAATTATTACTGTATTTGACTAAAAATGTTCCACTTTTACCATCCTTATTATTACTTTAGTTCCTCCATCAGTAACAAACATTCTTGTTTTTCATCTCACTGAAAATGTTCATGTTTTGTTTTGAACCTCACTACATTCAGTACAGATTAAATTTAGAATAAGGTACGGAATGCTTCCACCTTATGCACACTTTGTAAACATATATATATATATATATATGGCATGAAGCCTCTTCACTTCAGCACGAGTGCCATAACTCTGAGCTGTGAGTGCACAGGTATGAACGTGATTCTACATGCTTCTTTTTATCATTTGACTTTAAATCAGCATTTTACCAAAGAAAAGGAAGATAAAAATAAAAGAAGATGGAATTTCAATAATTCTTTTGTTTAGTTCCCCGGTTGCTATTTTATAATTGCATTGCATTTTAACTTTCACATTCAAAATGTTCAGGCTGAGACACAGGCAAACCACTGCCTATTCCGGTGGAAACTTGAATTTTTATCTCATTATAGGTCTAAAATTCAGAATTCTTATCACACTAGACATTTTTACATTAGAAACTCCCACTCTAAATTCTAATCTCTTTTCTGTTTCAGAAGAATGCCTATAGGAAATCTGTAATGTTTTTATATTACTGCGATTTGTTCTCAGAAGATCTGAGATGCTGTTTAAAAAAAAAAGAAAGAAAAATATGCAAAAATTGTGGTTGTATAGACAATTACAGTCAACATCCTATATAAAGCCAAACACAAATGGTAATCCTCCTAACCTTTAAGGCTTTCCACATCATTTCTTGGATGCAGAAGTTTTGAAAGCCTAACTACACTACAAAAGTAGCCCTTATATCTGGGAATTCTCCATGGTTTTGGGCAGAGTGTGAATGAGATGGTTTTGTGAGGAGCAGGGAGTTGGACTCCATGATTTTATGGGTCCCTTCCAACTCAAGTTGTTCTGTGGTTCTATGATATTAAATGTGAAGAACTCTGGGGGCTTTCTTTCAAAATAATGCAGAGTCATCTCATCTTGCTGCTTGTATTTAAGTCTTGCACCAATTATTATTGTAACAAGTTGAAAAGTAGTCATTTCCTACATGAGAATGGAAAAGGAAGACAAATACCAAGTGTGCTGATTCCCTGCTGAAGCCCATGCAAAAGCAAACCTGGCATGACAGGGGGGAGAGTGCTGAGCATTCCTTGCTTTTCTGGGAAAAATGGATGTGTTACTGTCTGTTCCTTTTAGAAAACCAACCATTCAGCTCATAAATCAGGGGCTGAAATGTATTTAGAGCAGTGGTAACAAAATCAGTCCCCTGCCATGAGGTCACTTTTTGATGAGTCACCATCGAGTCCCAGAGACGTCATCTTGCTCTTCCCAACAGGTAATTAATGCAAGCAGGAAAGGGGACCAGTAAATGGAAAATATAATTATGAGAGTTGGTGTATATATTGAGGGGGTTTTTAACTTATTTTGGAAGCTCCTAAAGTACATGAACTCAGACTGGTAACCAAACTGCATCGACGCTGACGTGCTAGAAGCACAAGAGACTTTTTTTGAGTGGTTTTTACTTCATTATTCCCTGGTTGCTGTGGCTCAAGACGAGTTTGGTTCCTGAGAACGGCTGATTTCCTGCATTTCTGACATTCAAGCCAGCAGAGATGTACAAGAAATTGAGTTTGTAACTGGCTGTTAGTAATGTAATACACAAAAAATCCAGATCTCTATAGATGCTAAACCCCTGGTCCTTCCAGCACATCTGTGTAGCTATTGCTGGTACACAGCATGGTTTGTTTCTTGATTTATGGCTAAAATATGGTGTATTTTAAGCACCAGTCTCCACATAGGATGTTATTTTATTCACTCATTAATCCACTCACAAATATTTTATGTAGTATTCTCAACATGAGAGGAAAATAAGATTATAGACTGATTAATTTATATGCTTAGTACCAGAAAGGAGGCATTTACAGTGCAAAGAGCCAAGTCCAATGCTGATAGCACCCAGTCTGAACACCACATGATGTAGAAATCTGCAGCAGGTTTTTCCCATGCAGTGCCTTAGTGCACACAAAATGCTTTTGGAAGGAGGAATAAAATGATGTTGTCTTTAACAAAGCACTGTGTCTCCAAAAGGGAGTTCAGAGTACAACTTGTTTGGAAGGACCAGGTGCATTTCAGCCTAGTAGATGAGATTTTGAACAAGGATTCTTCAGGAGGACTTTCAATCAACATTGAAGTGCTTAGAAATGATGTTTGCAGGATATAAAATAAACAGAGATAAATATTCCCTGTAAGATTGGGATGCACAGTAGACTCAGGTATGTTTGTGCCCTGATCTTGCCATCTGTAGCAGTTACTGAGCTTGTGTGCCTGGTACCGAACTTAAGGAAGAGCATATCTCAGGACAGACTCATGGGAGATTTTTTTCAGAGAGATTTTCGGAGATATTCAGTTGTCCTTGATCATGAGCAACTGAATTTCTGCTACGTTGATGGAATGCTTTTTCTAGCAGAAGCACAGGAGGGTGAGGCTCATCTTTTGAGCTGTACAGAGCAAAAGTACGGCCAGAATTATTCCACCACATAAAAGTAGTCCATCGTGCTAAAATCTAATCTAGTCCTGGCACCAAACTAGAATGATCCTCTTCCATCCTGTATGAAGACAAGATTCCCCTTTCAAAACATTGCCAACAAAGGGATCCTAAATGTCTCTTTTATGCTTTGTTGTCCTGCTGTTAATAGAGAAAGGGAGAAAATCAACACTGATTATGAACTAAACCAGAGGAAGGAGAAAGTAAAATTACTTCAAATTATTGCACCTTCCATTGAGCCCCTTTTCCTCCTTTCATCTATTGTGTTTTGACCTACTAACATGTTTTAAGAATACTCTTCAATAGGTATGGTGCTATTTCGTGGAGTGAGACTTTCAACTTTAATTATGTCAGAAAGAGACATCAGGAGAAGAGTCAAAAGAAATGGTCAGAGGTGAAAGGCTAGAAAAGAAATGAACTTAAAATTGATGCGTTGAATTGACAGAGAACTAAATCAGACCAGAGGAAATATTCACAGGGCAGAGAAATTTCCTGATAGATGACAAAATACATCCACTTGCCACACCTGCAAGTAACACAGCTTTTTAGTAGTGCTTGATAACAAAAGAATCCCTCTGCTCTGTGATCTTCCTCTAGCAGTGAAATAATTTACCCTGAACTTCCCATGTGGACACAAATGACACCTTTCTATTGCACACAACTTCCCACATGAAACTCAGGAGAAGTTTATCCCTTGCCAGCTGGCTATCTATTTGTGTTAAGTTCTTAAATCTTAAAAAAAAAAAAAATCTGCGTTATGTCCTTTCTTCTATTTAAATTATTAAAATTATGTTGATTACATGTCTACTGCATGGGTTATTTACATGATATTACATTTTTTAAGTCAGGTCTTTGAAACACTTTAGGTTCCTGAAACCGTTTCACCAAACTTTTTGTACCCGGTTTCTTAATGGCTTGACAAACACATTTACTGTGCACGCAGTTAACAACTAGAAATGGTGTCTTGCAATTCCCAGTGTTCAATAAAACTGAATGATTTGAGGATGCAGTTTTACTCAATTATATATTCCTGTCCGCTTCAGTGTAGCTAAAGGCAGAATAGACTGGCAGCCTCTGAAGCAAGACTTTTTCAAAAGAACATTTTCATATAGGGAATGGTCAACTTTTTTTAACCAAACTGTTCCCTAAGCTGAAATCTGCAGAAAAATATGTTTGGGCAAAATTCACAAAATCAGTTTTCTAAGTTTTAAAATCATCAAAGCTTTTTATATGGCCATTCAGGTCCTGTTTCTTGGTTTGAAATTATTTTCATTTCATTATTTTCATTTTTAATATTTTTTTAAAAAAAGTTTGAAAACATGAATATCAGCTTTGAAATGTTTCTCATCAATTGTGTCCAACTAAATGTTTCAGCTTAACCAAATGGATGGTTTGGGGGTTACTTTTGCTTGAAAACTTAAAATATTGTGTCTGGATTTGGAAGAGGAGTTTTCAAATGTAAAATGCTTATGTGGCAGAAAAACATTTCCCTACATGTCTCTAGTGGTTAGTGGTCTCTCCAGAGGACAGTAAAATACCAGTAATAAAATAAACAGGATTTTGAATATAGAAGTACTGACAAATCAGAGTGAGTAGTGTGACTCTAATTAAGGGTTAGAGAAGTTGATTTATAATTTAAGCTGGGAATTCAGCAGGCTCTTTCATTACAAGAAGAGTTTGACTGTTGTGCCCTTTTTTAAGGGATGAAGGAATAAGCTGAGGGTCATGGATATTTTCCTTACCAGCTGCTTTTTATTCATCATTGTCAAATTTACTTGATAAATAAAATTATAATGGTTTATCATATAAATCAGGTTAAAGCACTAACAACAAAACAGCAATGTCTTTAGGGCAAGAGGGACAAAATAGACAGAGGACTATTTTATATAATACAGTAACAACCTTTTTACTGCATCTTTCACTTAAGAAAGCTAAAACTACAGCTGCTTGAAGCTGGAATTTCTGTAATTCCTGTCTGATGGGGAAGAGTTCCCCAGAAGTGCATCTACAGATCAGATGTTACACAAGTTTGTTCTCCAGCCAATTGTATTTCAGTCTTTTCTATTGTTCTAGAATACTATTATTTCCTTTTACTGTCACTCTTCCATCAAGTGGTGCTTCGGAAAGAATCTGCCCCTGCCCCTGTGAGTGTTGTTATTTCTGTTTGAGTGGGAGAAAAGAATCTCCATCAGCAGAACCATCTTAAAATCTTCCCTGCCTCTGCTCACCTTCCAGAATACAGGCCTGCCTATTTAGAACTCAAATGATCCTTCAGCTGTTCTCATTTTCTGGAATGACTTTAGGAGATCTTCTTTGGAGCAGGTATCTCGCAGTGCCTTGATAAAACAGCCTGTCCTATCTCTTAGGCGGACTGACAGCTGGGATCAGGTTTTCTAGGCTAAGGATGGAAAGTTCCTCGGGGCTGATTCAGCTCGTGTGCAGTGACAGCTGGCAAAGGGCAGCTCTTGTCACTGGACAGGCCCCACTGTTGTCTGTGATAAGGGTTGGCTTAAAAGATGCAGCTGAGTTTTGCTGTTTCTCATCCTCTGTCGAGGCCATCACCATGTTAGTGAGCTGCCTGGGCAGATGGATGAGCTGTGCAGCTTTAGATCACAGAGTCACCTCTGAGGTGATGTCCAGGCACAGCTCAGTGATTTCCTTCTGCTCTGTGCTGTGGAGCTTTAATATGGTTAAGAACTAGTTCTCAAATTTGGTGCTTTCAGTATCTCATCCACCAAAAGGTTTGTAAACACCTTTGTGTTTTGTCAGTGATGTTTTTTTCTGCAGGATGTGTTAATTGTCACAGAGAACACCTGATTTCTCTGCTTATTTGATTCTTTCTGTGAATGAGTCAGAAGGAAGCTTGTTAAATTTCATCTGGCTCTATGAGTAGGTGCAGTACAGATTCACATGTGTAGAGAATGTACTTGGTTGATCTAATAACTGAAGGCAGCGTAAAATTTGTTTGCTTAACCAAAGGGATGTACAGTCCTCTGAAAGTCCTGACTATGGCTGGCAACTTATTGAATGAGTGGCTGATGTTTTGGAAGGGATAAACTGAAAAATTACGTCTGGTTTGCCACTGGGATTTCTGACTAAAATCACAATAGAAATTCAAGTGAAATGTCCCTGCTATATAACTAAAATATAACTAAAACACCAGATGTGGCTGTAAGGATAACGAGGGTAGTTGGTTTTGTTCTCCTTATAATGGAAAAAAATGGCACTTCATTCAATTGCTCTATTTCAGTGGAGCACATTCCATTTCAAACAGAGCTTTGGATACGTGTAGGTCTGATTTTACTTTCTTTATGAGACAAAGTTTTGGAAGATTAAAAGAGCCCTGTCTAACTTTTAACTTACAGTCAGGCTTTAAAGTTATTTCTTCTCCCTGTGGCATGCCACAGGGGGCACGTGGCTGCACACAATCATGTCAGGGTGCTTAGTTTGTGTTTTAAATCAACGTGACAAGAATTTACACCCTTAAAGTTGCAAACTGCAAGAGACCAAGTCTTAGGTGACCAAGGCAGTTGCTTTCCATGCATCAACGTGCTCAGCTTTTAATGCACACTGATATTGTCTCTGCAAAGTAGGTAAGTGGCAAGGAAAAATGTTTCATGCTAAATATTCAGAGCTAGTTTACAGGTTTCAGGACTTGCTGTAGGGGATATCTCTGTCAGATTATAAAAGTGCTGGAACTCATGAGGCAAAAAAGTAATTTCTGATCTCTGCATGCTCTCTATCCAATCTCAACAGACAAATCCAACCCAGTGCAGTGTAATTTGCAAGTCTTCTGAGCAGGAAGTCCTGAAGGACTTAGAGCATGACTAGAGATGAATTAATCTACAACTGAGAAGATTTACTTCTACTCCATAACTTTGATTAAAAGACCAAAGCCTTTGTTCTACAAGCTGATTCAGTGCAACAAAGGATGGAATATGTGCCATGTGCTTAATTTAATCAGGAAAACGACTCTTTTAACTTCAGAAAGAGTAGGTATGAGCTTAAAATCATGTGCCTGTTCAAATTTGCTGTTGTTTATGGCTTGTATATGTAATACTTACCTTAGTTCTCTTTAAATGGCCAAACTGGTGAGACCCCCAGTTCTAACAGTCACCAGTCTGGAGTTTTTCCTGGCACTCAGGCATCTGCTCAGCCTGCACAACTCCTTAGCTCATGCTAAAGTAAGAACACTAGCAATTGCAGCCTCGTTGTTCCTTGACAGAAACCCTTTGAAAATCTTGTCAGAAGAACTCTTTGTGTCTCAACAAAAACATAACAGACAGTCTCCTGCTCTTAACCCCAGGATGCTTTAAGAAGACTCTAATCTTGTCCAATTGCAGTATTATTGACAAGTGAAAGCTTTTTTTGTGCTTTTTAATGCCTTTAAAAGCAGCACAGAGAATATTTGTCCATATAGTACAAAACCTTTTCAACTGATCCTTGCCATTGTATCTCTTTAGACTTGTAGAATTTGCCTGGTGGAGAATGGGAAATTATGTAATTCCAGAGTTATGTTTGATGTGGGAAACACAAAACTGAAACAGAAAGGGCTTAAAAAGTTTTTGAATGTTGGATCCCAAAATATGATATCAGGAGAGAGGAATTTGAGTGGACTTTGCAGAAAGCCGTGGATGGGGAAAAAAACCTCAGTTTGAGAAACAAACGAGATGTCATTGGTGTTGATTGCCCTGCCCCAGCCCAGAGTCCACACCTTGAGTTCATCAAACCTGTGCAGAGACCTATCGTATTTTATCTTTCCTTTTGTGTTCCCTGAATTCTTGCATCCTGTAGAACCAAACACCTGTCCCCTTTTGTGAAATCCCAGAAGACAAGTGAGTTTTCCCTCATGAGGTAATTGTGAAGACCCCACATTGTTCATCTGGGTTTTCCCCTTATGTCATCCCCTGAAACCCCCTATTTTTAATAAATTGTAATACTTAAAACACCCTGTTGAATATGTAGACCCAAACCCCTTTAAATATGAACGTGTAAGTCCAATAAACCATTCCAGTTTCTTGCCTCCGCTGGGATCATGTAGTTATTGACCTCTGCATTTGAAATCCTGGTCTGGACCCATCCAAGCTTCAGTTGTAAAACAGAACCATACTTTCTTAGGAGAAAACTGAGCCCTGCAGCACTTGCTAACAGAATGCTGGGGCACTGCATCAGTATCAAGGGACAGAGAAAAACAGTCTATAGATAATAAAGAGTTTCTTTTGTAGCAGTTGAGTTCTCCATCCCAGCACAGTATGAGCTGGGTCTGATTTTCCTCTCTCTGTGATATCCTTAGCAACCATTGTCTTAGAGTGATCCCTGTAAGAATAGACTAAATGACTGAATCAACCATAGCCTTCACTTTTCTCACCATCAGAAGAGGAAAATACAGACATTCACTGCCACAAGCACCAATATCCTGCACTCTTAAGTTACAGTTCAAGTGAGAAGTAGCTGATACAGCTTCGAACATACTCATTAGTATCAATGTTCAGACTGGAACATTTCTATGCCCAATTTGTCCCAAAGATTCTTTGGATGCAAACCATCTTTTCATTTCCTTCTCATTTCTTCCTTTGTACTTGATATCTTTTTTGTTTTCGTCTTCTGCTACTGCTTCCTTTTATTCTCTCTTCCACATGCTCCCCCCCTTTTTTTTTTTTTCACTAAAAACTAAAAAACCTCACTCTCAGCTTCTTTCAGGCAACTCTGAGATTGTTTCGTCCAGTACAATCTCTGCCCTTCACGGTCTTCCTGGAAATCCTAAAGTACCTCGAGCTCTTACTTCCTTAGACAGATCCACAGAACGTCTCTTCTTTCCCCTCTTGTTCTGCAAACCAGTGCAGGCCACAATACTTGCCTTTGATTTCCCCTAGAGCCTGTTTGGACACTGAAGAGCTTTAATGGCAGTGATGACTTGGAAAAAGTCCTTACTGTGGTCAGGTCAATTAAGGCTTGTTTGTACACTTGGGCCCTGACAACTGTATGGACAAACATTGTTTGTGCTACCTGAAAAATCATTAAAAAGCACAAAAAAGCTTTCACTTGTCAATAATGCTGCAATTGGACAAGACTAGAGTCTTCTTAAAGTATCCTGGGGTTAAGAGCATTGGAACATTATGTTTTTGTTGAGACACAAAGAGTTCTTCTGACAAGATTTTCAAAGGGTTTCTGTCAAGGAACAATGAGGCTGCAATTGTTGGTGTTATTATTTTAGCACAAACTAAGGAGTTCTGCAGGCTGAGGTCTGAGCAGATGCCTGAAAAGGTGCCATTAATAACTTGGAACATTAATGTGGTATTAAACTAGGTAACATTATGCAAGAATTAAATATTTGCAAAAATTACCTCCATGGAAAAAATGTTGATTGCCTAATGTTCGTCTGTACATGCAGCAAAATTGGATGGCGTCATAAACTGAGAAATAAATTTAACATCAGTTTTATGAGAGTTTCATGAGTGAGAGTAAGACAAAATGCTATCAGAAGAAAGAAACAGCCATTTCTTATAGGCTCTGGTCCTACAGATGTTCAAATGACTATTTAAATATCATCTGATAATCTTTACTTGGTGAAAAAATACAGAAATTCTTCTCATAGGTTGTAGAGAATTTTTACAGAGACTTTGTCTTCATATTTCTCCCATTTCAGCTTAATAGCTGTATTTCCCCCATGCCCTTCTAAACTGAGTTGCTAGACAGATGAAATGAAATATGTTTGCCTGGGGTAATTGGAAAGGCATATATCCATGCAAGTCTGCCTGGGCTGAAGGTACCTGTTTTGTCCCTCTTCTTAGCACATGCCTTGAGTCAATCATGCACTTTTTACTCCTTATTTTATTCAGTTTGCCATCAAAATATAACAACAAAATTGTAGATGTCGCTGAGATCCCAGTTAGGAAATTCTCATTATTCTGAGCCTTCTTCCTACAAGTACATTAACTGACTTCCTATAGTGTTACCCACAATGAATAATTTGAATTGGGGAAGAAACAATTACTGAGAATACTTTTTTCCCCAGAAAGGTCAAACTGAATTCAGTTGGAGAAAAAAAATTAAATTACTTAGATCACACTATCTTGCTGTTTTCTACATTCTTAGGATGGTGAATATAGATTCAACTGGTCCTAATTTCCCTTCCCCATATTCTCTCTTTTGGAATGTGAAAAGACAAAGTCCAGTCCTAATTCTCAACAGAGCTGCACTTGGCATGCTGGGATTTCTGAAAGTCATAATTCATCCTTCTTCTTCAGGATGATTTTTCTTACAAGTTCTGTAATGTGAGGTCTTATTTCTTCCACAGTGACAGTAGAGTCCCAGGCCTTTACTACTTTCCCATTGGGGTCCACTAGGTATTTCCAAAAGTTCCAGGTTGGTTCTTCTCCTGTAGAATCTACAGGCGAAAAAAAAAAAAAAAAAAAGAAATATTAGAAAAGCACGTTAGGCAATTCCTGACATTTGTTCACGTCCATTTGATGATTACCCTCTCAGAGGAAGGAGGAATGTAAAATTAATAAGGAGTTCAGGCTGAATAAGATTAATTTTCTGACAGACAGGGAGATTTAACTAGACAGGAGCCCCCTGGAGACTAATGGGAACAGGGAAGCTTCAGACAGACAGGAGAAAGCACTATAATGGGTGTTACAGTGTGTGAGGGCATGTGTGTGCCTGTATCGCCCAGATAAACCTGAAACAGTAGACTTGAATAGGAAAATAGGATTTGGCATAACAGTGTAGCTGTACCAGGACTGATAACTTCTTTACCCAGAATTTCCCTCCAAAAGCACCCAGTGTCAGACGATTGTTTCAACAAATGCTACATGAAGTAACGAAGTACTTGTTCCAGGTTTCCTCCTACTCCTCATCTACTACAGTTTTTCCCTCACTGACCACATACTCATTTTACGTGAGTTGAATTCTTATCCTTTACTATTCTGCAACATGACTAACAAAATTGTCAGGATTTTCAACTAAACCAGGAACCTCATCCCACTAAAAGCACAAGCACAGACGCTACAGACAAATTAGCATCTTTTTTCCACTGATTATACCCTGAGCAAAACCTCATGAGGAAACAGAAGATATTTCAAAGTACCACCAAGACACAGCCAGACTTTACTGCGCTGCTTAAATGCTGCCTCCAGCAGCCTCCTGCCTCCCGTGGGACTACAGGGAAACACAAGTTGGGCAAGTTTCACGTTAGATGTCTACAGGAGCAACCCTGCTGGGCAAAACAGAAATGGAAGGTCCTGAAGAGGATTAAAGGGAAGTCTGGCTAGCAGAGAGATCCATCACAGACACCTGGAAGGAGGTGTGCTTGGGACAGTCAAAAATATTATCACTAGTCATTTAAATTCACTGGTATGTGGGCAAACACTGCAGAGAAGCAGCAGCGACCTATTCCTTGCAGGATGGAGCTCAAGGGATTCTGTGTCACGCTGGGCTTTATTTTATTTCATTGCTAGAAGACATTTCCTTCACATTGGGTTAAGACCAATATTTTAATTTAGCATTTAAATGGTATTTAGAGCATTTGTTCAGCGCAAAAAAAATAGTGCCTTGATAAAGAATATCCTGCCTTACAATGGATTTTGTCAGCTGGCTGCTACGGACCTGCAAAACTCTTCAAGTCTCAGTGCTATAAAGCAGATTGGAACTGGAGGAACTGGACATGACTATTCCAGTGCCTGGGGAGGAATGAGGAAGGGAGTATTCAAAGACATCCTTTAGTGCCCAGTTTCACTTTCTGATTGTTGAAGTAAATTATGAGGTGCTTTGCTTCCACTTATGCTACAGCTCTTGAGATGAATCTTATAAATCCAGCCTGCAGCACTCATGTCACAGGAGGAGCACTTACGGGGCTGCAAAGTGGAAAAAGGAAGGTCAGGTGTTGGATGTATACAGGGGAATATTTCAAAATCTATATCCTATGGAGAGGTTTATTAGACGAGCTTTTACAGGACAACTGTTATTGATGTGTCCTCATCTCTGGAGATCTTTTTAGAAGGCAAGACAAAGCTGTCAGAGGTGACAGAGACAGAAATCCTGCCTTGTGCAAGAAGGGCTATGTGACTTCTGAGCTCTTTGAGCCTGACAACTCTGCGAACACAATCATAGGCACCTTCTTTCTGTCAGATGTTATTTTGTATCAGAGGAATTCGACACTGGAGAAACAACCCTCCAAGTGCTCCAGATTACTCACCAATTAAGTACTTGAAGGCAGGAATTGCTCCAGCCCCGCTGACTGCGATTTTGCTGAACATGGGAAAGGAGGCACCGTAAGTCTTACGTGCAAAACTCTCGATTTCTCTGTTGGTGTCTGGTTCTTGCTGCCCAAACTGGTTGCAGGGGAAGGCCAGCACATTGAAATGGTAGGGGCCCAGGTCCCTCTGCAGCTGCTGTAAGGCCTTGTAGTGGCTGTCTGTGTACCCACACTCACTTGCAACATTGACAACCAGGGACACCTGAAGAGCAAGAGATTGAAAAATGCACGTCAGCTTTCCGACAGGTAGGCTGGGATGCAGATTATTTAAAAAAAGAATGAATGTCTAGAGAACTGTGACTGAACACACATTTGAAACTACATCGAGTTCTGTTCACAATAGGAACATTTAGTATTTCTTTCATGTATTCCTATTTGGCAACCATGAAAATAATCAATAAACTTCTAAGCAATCTTAATTTTCAGTTTTCAGATAATCTTTATTTCTCCGTTCTGCCCTTTGGACAGTTTCTAAGCATATTCAAGAAGTGCCCATTCTATGGGCTATGATAGACCAAGTTGCATGAAAGAAACTTGCAAACTAATGCATTTTTTGTTGTTTATTTATCTGTTGTGAAGCATCTGCTCTGCAGCAGCTTCCCTTGTGCAGAATTTAGTACCCATACAGAACTGGCTGATCCATTTATCATTTCTATTTAAATGTCTTGACCTGGAAGTTAATAGAAGCAATTGCAGGATTGGGGGTTGGTCTGTGCAGAATGGGCTATAAAATCTCCCACCATTTCTGGAGTAAATCTACTCGGTTGTGACAAAATGACAACAGTTTTTTTCACAGAAGTTTACTGCCTCAATTAGAGATTTCGAGAAGTGAAGACTGCCCACTGTCCTTTAAGATCTTTCCTGGGGTGGATCATGTCCAACCTGTGCACATGCTGTCATTCAGATATTACCACCAGGCATGTGCAGATCCAGCTGGAGGAAGGTGTCACACCCAGGTGAGCGCCACGGGAAAATAAAGGCATGTGTGGAACAGGTTCCACCCAGAATTTGCTGGGGAAAATAAGTGACCTCACCCTGAACATATTACAGTTTCTCAAAGCTCTGAGGAATTTTCCATTGGTTTTTGAGATATTTTATCCTTAAATAACTTTTGGGAGTTATTATTAGACATAGTTTTTATTACTCTCATAAATTTTGTAAATGTGAGTTGCTGTTCATTCTACGTAAATTGGGTCCATTCTAATACTTTCATACAAAATATAAAAGTATTTAGGGAAATAAGGTGTGTCAAATAAATTATAGTATAAAAGAAAAAAATAACTACATGTAAATAGGGGTTTTAAGGCCAGAAAACAAGCTGGCATATAAAAGCCTTTAGCTGGGTAAGGTATGGGATCATAAAATGAAAGGCCTAGAAGGGGTAGGAATGAGTAAAGAAAAAGCTATGGGGATGCTGGTGTTTATAATTTCTTACATTATATCTTAACACTTACTTTGTGTATATTCCACCTTATACAGGTATATTGCTATAGAGAATCACAGACTATCATGAGTTGAAAGGGACTCACAAGGTCCAGCTCCTGAATTTAAAGTGGTTTCGGAATGGCACTGTTCTCCCTGGAAGACAAGGAATCTCACAAAACACAAGTTGGTGTAATCTTTGTGGTGTAGTGTCAACAGAACACAATCTAAGCACTCCCTGGACACTTGCATATGAAATATGACCTACGGCCACCCAGCCAACCTCCAAAGCATCACTTTCATTCAGGCATCTAAAAGCTCTGCCTGAAATTTTAAATTCAGTTTCCTAAAACATTCGAAGATGTGGCATATAAGTGGATTTTTTTGAGAGAAGATATAATAATTTTATGATGAATTCCCGTTGCAGACTGTCAGCATTTCAAATAGAATTTACATACCGGCCATAAAAAATAACTATTCGCAGTTCTGTTCCTTTCAAATAATCTGATTTACCAAGCATAGTGATAACTGTAGTTTAGTATGAAGTAAAGATAAATTGTACCACTAAGAGCTGAAGTCACACGTAGCTCTTTCATATGAGATTTGAGAAGCTTTTTAAAATATAGTTTAAGGCTTGGCATTTTCATGATGCAGAAGTATTCATATATCTATCTTACTGTATTCACATCTATTGATACTTTATCCCAAATAGAACGGAAATGTAAGAATTTATCATTGGAGGTTTGGGCAAATAAGCTTGTGTAGGCATTGTGTTCATATTCAAACAGATATGAAAGATGAAAACAATCAAGCTTTTAAAACTTTTACTCGATTTTAAGTAAAAAGAGGGCTTGAAAGAATTCACCCAAAAGGAAACAATTTTAATTTACAGCTGTTTAAAATCAGTGATTGTTTGGCATGGTGGTGAAAGGCTTGAGAGCTCACGGTGCAAATAGTGCAAACTTCCAGACATTCTCCCACAAAATAGAAGGAAACTACACACAGCATTTCTCTGTATAGCAAACACATTATGCTTCTTTTTCCTCAGAAAAATGCATTCCCTGTAACTGAATTCTGCACTACTGAACTCCATAATTTAATAGTACAAACCTCTTAAAAATGTAACTAACACACACAGCCAAAACATTCAGGATTTCTTGGTATTTTGCGTGGAACATTTAAAATGATTCTTTAAAAACCTTTACCAAGTCATCTTTCAAGTGTCTGGTACTAGAAGTGATTAAATGTGATGATTTTTTTTCTCTACATTTTATTTTTAATAACAGTCACTCTTTTTGGTCTCCTGTAGAGGCTGTACTTTGACTTCTCACAACTATTAGTGCTTTAAATTAAGTTCAATATGCTTGACTTTAGGCTCTTGAGAGCGCAGGTCAAGCACACCACCTAGTGTGCAGTGCAAACAATTCATCATGGACCTCAAAAAAATCATTTCATTTAAGCTGAATTCTCTATTAGCTCATCTGACCTCTTAACACTATCCCTTTGCTTAGAAAACCCAGGCATTCTAGTGGTGAACTCATTTATTTAACACTGACAAAATACTTCCTGGTTTACTTAATGTTTGCACCATCGTGCCTCCTTGAGGGAATGGTCCCTGGACAGATTTATGAGTCTGGTCTCATCTTCAAGTAACCCTTTGTGGATCTTTCAGCAGGGTGTTTAGACGTGGAGATTCTTAACTGGCTCCATCTGAGCCATAAGAGTCAGCTCACACCAACTCACAGAGCTGTTACCTCCACGGAAAAAAAAAGCAGTATTTGGGCAGTAATTAAATGCTGTTCCCTGCATCTAGCCACGCTCAGTAATACACACTCTCAGACTGCAGGGAGCTCTGATCCAAAGTGCCTGGCATTACTTCCAATAGTAAAATAATACTTAGGTTGTTAGAGTGCCTAATGCTTTTACATGATTATAGTACCTTTGGTTCAGGATTGCCAAAGGCACTGCACTGACACCGCTTCATTCCACCCCAGCACACCCTACTCAGCTCTGTGGTAGCTTGGGACTATTATATCAAAGACAGGTATAAACACAGCAGGGAACAGTTGATGCTTGGGAGTTTTGACTCCCAAATAGGTGCTATTTTTGATAAGAATATATCTTACAGCATATCTGACACAGATCAGAAAATGAAAGATAAGATTCTTGATTTAGGTAGGGAGATAGATTAGATAGAAAACTGAGCTTGTTTGGATCCTCTTGATTCTTGTCCAGCCACCTACCACTGCCCCTCATTTTTAATGCAGATGGGTCAACATCAGTATGGAAGCCTGGAAAAACCATGGAAGGATGGCCTTCTCCCATAGCACAGTAAACCAGACAGCTTTTGGGTCTATTCCACTCATGATACTCTTTTCTCAGTTGTTATAGTCATCCCTGTCTTTGCTTCTGGGTAGATGTCACACAATACCTGATTTTGTAGCATGTATGCCAAATTTTTAGCGTTCTGGCAATATAATGTCTTATGCCCCCATAGACAGGGAGTACTCCTTACATATTTTCAGTATTTTTATTAAAGTGGAGCTTATGTCTGTGCACATTTATTTCAGAAAAAAACCCAACAAACTGTTCCCTAATATTTTCAATTTTTGTTATTGCGTAATTCTTAGTCTATTTCTTTTGTACTATATAATTGACATGACATGACATATAATGGAGGGTACTTTTTTTATTAAGATGAACTCGAATAGAAATTGATATGATATCAACCAGTCTTTTTTCTTACTAGGAAAAAAATTTTTCAATTATCTGAATACACATAAATTTATATTAATAAGGAGTTATTGAAGAAAGATTCTGCACGTCATGAATTGCACTGATTGTTTATACTTAGCACAGCTCTTGAGTTTTTAGAATTAGCACACTTCTTTTTTTTTTTTTTTCCTAGTCTGGAAGCTTTTGGATTTTTTCAATTCCCAGTTAATTTCTTGACTACCAATTAGGTAGCTATTTAAATAAATTAGTTGAGTGACTGAATTGAAGAAAATATCTTCTCTACATCTGCCAGAAAGCTTAAGGCTGTTAAAAGCTGGTTTGGCAATTGTTCCAGGAGATAACTAGTGACTCACTTTCTTTAGAACACCATCAGCACACAGGTAGTACTTTAATATTATTTGCTTTTAATAGCTTTAAAATATTATGATAAACCTACGCCTTAACACTACTTATTTAACTGCAGATTTAAGCAAGTTTATTTTAAGAAATAAATGGGAGTTTTAATTAACCTTTTTTTATCTTGATACTGAGTTCTGACAATATAATGACAGAAAGGGATGTGCTTTATTGCTGCAATTTTCTTTAAAATGGTGCACACGCATTATCAAAGAGAAGCTGGCCTCAACATCAATAGGATCTCTGAATGCAAATCTTTTTACCCATACAGAAGCTGGTCATCACCTTTCTGGAAAATCAACTATTCCATGTGGCCTAGCAGAGATCAAAGAATACCATTCATCACTGGTGTTCCCTTTTCCAAGGTACAGATCTAGAACTCTCCCTTATGAAACCAGTCACGCCTCCAGGACGGCCTGGAATCATAGCACTGGGATACAGGCACACCCCCCCAACCTGCCTGTTCATGAGATTCCAAATCAGGCTCTGCAGCTTGTTCCAGCGGGGATGAACACCCACAGCTCTCTGTGGGGTAGCTGTAAGGAATTCTGAGTTACCCCTTAACTCCTTTCTGTATGGATTCTGGCCCCCAGGTAGAGAAGCTACAGGTGGTATTTGCTTATTCAGATTGGCAGATTCATGACCTGCAGACAAAACATGCCCCAGTAGCAGGATTTATCGACAGAGCCTTTGGAAGGAACTCATTAAAAAAGCACAAATATTGCTCAATATTAAACAGCTTCCATGTTTTTTTCCACTAGAGATATCTGAGTGGGCATGGGACCAGTTCTGCTGTATCTGAACTGTGCATGGAGGGAGATGAGAACTTGGACCAGGTAAGATTCAGTCCTGTCATTTGTTCCAACTCCACCAGTATCCCTTTCTGCTGAACTCAGGAAAATGTGCATCTCCCCATTTGCCTTCTCTGTCTTCCTGCCAATGTTTCAGTGACCTGCTGCTGGGCACTAGTGAGCTCAGACACCTGAGTGAAGCACCTGAGGAGGGGAAAAGGAAGGTGGAAACAAAATGCTGGAGATTAAGGGCTAAAGTGAGAAGAGGTGCTGCCTTTCTGAGCTGCAGGTAAGCTGTTGGACTGCCTGCTGCATCACAGATGTGTCACTTGAGTGCTAAAGGGGGCACTTGTGGGATTTATGTTGATTTTAGCTTCTGTAATTTGTGAGTGGGGCTATAAGAGTGTATAGTATTAAGGCCTCAGAGTGCTAAATTCCCTTATCACTCTTCCATAGTTACTGACCATCTTTTCTAGATGATCAAAGCACTAAAAAACCTAAACTAAACTAAACTAAAGTCATGTTATAGTCAAGGAAACTGTTTTAAAATGGCATGGAAAGCTCTGCCTAAAACTCCTTAATGTAATACGTAAATAAAATTTAAAAGACATCATAAAGTATATATGTGTCTACGTGCCCTTCTTCATTCACTAAAAAGAAAAAGCAGAATAGCATGATGTTACAATTTCATTATACTCTGATATTACAGTAACTATTTTATAATGTCTCTCACGTTTTGACTAACTACGGAGAAATCTGTTTATTCCATTAGCCACTGACTAAATCCCTTTTTTTTTTAATGTAGAACATTAAAAAGGAATGGGATTTAAGTAAAAATAATATACAAGAAGTCATGCAGTCAAAAGGCAAAAATAAGCTCCAAAAGTGAGTTACACGAAGACACAAACTTCCTGAGCTTCCAAGTGAACAGCCACGATCCAGTGCAATCCATCCTGCAGGAACGGCAGGCGGGCAGCATTCCCTGCCTGCCACGTCTACAGGCAGCAGCCGCCTGCCCCGGGAGAAGACGCGGACACATACAGGGGTTAGACTGCAAACATTTATTGAGAAGGAGCCTGTATTAACTAGATATCATCGCTAAACAGGAGCGCAGAGACGTGGGGAGCGGCACCCAGGCAGCATGCAGGCAGCACTGCCCGTCAGTGAGAGTGGTGAGATAAAGAGTGATAAACCCAGACCTACACGCGACTGTGCCCCAAGTTTCTGTGCTCTCCTCCCCCCTCTCGCCCCGCAGACATGCAAGGACTGGCTGTTAGTGAGCCTGGGCCAGAGCCCAGCACCGCGGGACTTACCGAGCCCCTGTACTTCTCCAGGGAGACTAACTTGCCCCTGATGTTTACAACTTTGAAAGTGTAAAAATCAGGCTCTTTCTGCCGCGTGGCGGAAAAGGCTAAGAGCAGGAGCGCTGCAATTGCGAGGAGCATGGCTAGAGGGATGAGCAGGAGTTTGGGGAAGGAAGGGGAAGGCTGGTGCTCCACACTGCCCTCCGGATCCAGCATGCTGCACGGCCGCCGCCGCTCTGCCCGGCCCGGCACAGCGCCGCCGCAAAGGACCGGCTGCTGCAAATCGGCCTTTTGCAGCACTCCTAAAGCTCTGTCCACAGCAGGGTGGATTTATGGAGGATCCACGCTCTCTGACATGGAGCACTTCATGGTGGAAGTGGTGCATTGAGTTCTGTACATGGTTTTAAAGTACTGGTTGGCTCGAGAACAGCCTGTGGGATGCCAGTCAGATTTAAAGATCCTGCTTTAACTACGTCCTGGAAAAATAAGGGATAGAGTTGTTACGATTTTTGACAGATTTGCAAGTGCCTTTTTTAGTGTACTAAGTATAGCATCTGGTAACTACGGTGTAATGTCAAAGGATACCAGTGGCTTGGTTGCTACTGGTTACCGATGTGAGTGCTCTGAACGAGAGTCCCAGCTGACACTCAGCAAACCCAGAACTACAAACACTCCGTGCACAGCATCACATGGAACACCCCCACATGAGCCAGGCCTGCAGGAATTTCATCTTTGCAAACACCTGGTTAGTGAGGAGTGAATGGCCACGGCACTGGTCCTACAGTGTGATATATGGGGGAAACCGCGCTACCAAAGGGTTTTTAAGCAAGAAAGAGGCATTGAGCAT
Organism: Oxyruncus cristatus; assembly: GCA_013399855.1. Classification (NCBI taxonomy): domain Eukaryota; kingdom Metazoa; phylum Chordata; class Aves; order Passeriformes; family Cotingidae; genus Oxyruncus; species Oxyruncus cristatus. The sequence goes on along the minus strand of VXAY01004932.1, from coordinate 2,651,733 downwards.
CAGGAACTGAATTTGGTACCAAGGTTTTCAGACATGCAGAGCCAAACCACTGCTTCAGTGCACTGATGTCATTCTTGGGTTGCCTGCAACAACAAACTGCCATTTGTACAATTTTGCTCCTATGCCTGCTGGAAGAAAAGGATTTGGACATATAAAGTATCAACAATAGAAAGCATTAAATGGTCATTGATTTCTTCTTGGCCCAAGAAACCGGTCACCCATGGCTGGGATTCTGGTAGTTCTTGGCAAAGAAAAGCAAAATGCAGTAATTTACAGAAAACAAGTAGAACCTCCAAGGCATATTGGAAATTTATCTTTTGAAGAGCAAATTACATTTTGTCATCTCACTTGGTGATTTATTTTTTTTATAACTGAGTTTTGGTAGATCTTTGACATTTTGGTTAAATTTGCTTAGGTAATTCAAGCATGACTGGCATTACTGTAAGTGAAGAAGACACGTACAGCTAGTTGAGAAATGTAATTATAGTTTTCAAGCATTTCAGATTTTCACATTTTTTTATATATTTCAGCTTAAGTAGACATCTAACATCAAGAAATAATGTAATATGCTACAAAAATATATAGATGGAAAATCTTCTATTATGCTTGGAAGACACTTGCTAAGGACCTGAAGTTCCTCACAGGTAAGTTCTATCTTTCTGTAAACTTTCCTGGCCATAGTATTGACAAGGAACCTATCCTTGAGGTGACAGTCAAGTATGATTTCCTCATTTGACAAGTTAATTATCTAAGAAGCTTTAGAGTTTCTTCCAACACAGCTAGAGACAGAGAACAGGGCCTCAATACACTAGATACATTTAAAAAGATGTTAAAAAAACAGTAAATCCTAAAAATAATTTAAAAAATCATTCCAACAGTGATCAACATAAGCATTTTTTGGCCAGAAAATTAAAAAGAAATCTACAATATACTTTACATTTTTTAGGCGTAATGTTATAGTAGTTTGGGTATGGGATTGAAAATGAGGCGTCCTACTGCAGCAGGAGATAAGCAGGTTTTGCTCTGAAAAGGGACTTCATAAAATCTGCTTCCTACAGCTTTATCATTTTTGTCTCTGATTTCTAGATAAAATTTAGTGGCTTTCAGAATTATATTTTATCCTACAAACTGAGCCCAGAATCTGAAAGGTTTTGATCACTGGCACTGAATTGGGAATTCTTTAAATAATGGCCAGCTGGCAGTAGAACTCAGTTTCCTCTTTTACTACCATGTTTGTATACTGCTCCCTGCAATAAAACATTCTTTAACATCAGCGTGGAAGGAAGCATTGTTCCTGAACATAGAGAGAAACTATGTCAAAGACTCTTGGCTTTATAGTGGTTCCAGTTTTCAGAGCCAAACTGCACTAACATTTCATATTAAAGTCTCTCCAACTATTTGAAAAAAATATGCTAGTCAGGTTTGCAAACTGGTGTGTTTGTTCACTAGCATGTCTAAATGTTGATCTAGGAGGACTGTATCCAGAAGCAAGTATAATTAGGTTACTTTTGCAATTTACTCTTTGACCTGTGAAACCTAATAAAAATCTTAGTCAAACAGGACTGGCTGAAACCACCACCCAGTTAACCTGAGCTGGCCCCATGGCAGCACTGCTGTTTCTGTCACTGCTGCCCTGGACTGACCTGGCTCACGTTCCTAAAGGTGAAACCTCTGTAGTACATCCCTGAGTTATTCAATCCTAATTTTGTAAAGTGTGAACTTTAAGTGAACCAAAAAAATAGCAGGTTACCCCTAGTCAGCACTGTGCTGTCTTCACAATACATTCAGAAGTATGTCTCGTCAGTATTTATAGAATCCAGTATTACAGATTTTGCAACTTTTGTTTACCTGCATATACTCCCTGAGGCAGTGTTTCCAGCACTACAGTTCTTGTTATTTTTAATACTTTCCTTTGAACCCCTATAGTAGTTCAAGACTAATCTTTTACGTGTTTTGTTTTTCTGGAAAGGCCTCCTCAGCCTCAAGTGCCAACAACATGGCATTTCAGTGCCAAAAAGGGGTAGTAGAGGCTCACAGAGGGATTTGCCTCAGACAAGCACTTGCCAGTGCCTTTAGGTCACCGTCCAGCACTGCTGAGAGCTGGCAGGCTGGCTCTCCTCCCTGGAGACCTGCAGGCTGCCAGCAGACGTGCTGGCCAAGCCACTGTCCCGGGCTGCTGCCGGGGCCAGCTCCACAGTTAAGGTCAGGGAGCCTGGAGCCACTTCCCCAGTATCCTCGGGGCACACCCGCCCTTCTCCACCGACTCGAGAAGAGAGGAAGAGGAGGGGAAGCCTTGGGGAAGGGGGGAGCAAGGCCGGGGCTGTGGTGTGGGGCTCCATGGAGCACTAACCCAGCTCCGCGGGGCCTGGAGTGCAGGTGCCTCGTTGCTCTCTACAACCACCTGACAGGGGATTGTGGTGAGGGGCCAGTGTTTTCTACCGTGCCTACAGTGAGAGGATGAGAGGAAATGGCCTTAAACTGAGACGGCAGATTCAGATTAGTTATTAGGAAAAAAAATGTCACTGTTAGGATGATCAGGCATTGGAATGGTTGCCCAGTGAGGCGGTGGAGTCACCGTCCCTGGAGGTGTTTAGGAGGCGCCAGGATGTGATGCTGGATGATGCGGTTCAGTGGTTTAAGGGTTACAGTGGCAGCGCTGGGTGGATGGTTGGACTGGATGATCTTAAAGGTCTCTTCCAGCCTTGATGATTTTGTGCGTAGGGAGAGGCCTGGGTTGAGAAAAGGAGGGGGGAANTAATTAGGTTCGGTAGCGGGGCGGGATTAAGAAAAAAACCGTGCTGCTTATTCCGCGTATTCCCTCATCCCCGCTCGCTGCTGTGGCACTGAGGGAGGGAGGCCCTGAACGCCGGGAGTGTTGGGGAGCGGGGCGCGTCGGCCCCTCAGCCAAGGGGGAGTTCTGAGGCAGTAGAAGGCTCCCAGGGCGGCCGGGACTCCCCCCGGGCCGGGCCGTGCCGGGCCGGGCGAGTGTCAGCCGCCGCCGCCGCCGCCCTCAGCGCCGCCGCCCC
>VXAY01004932.1:2618281-2648556 GCA_013399855.1 Oxyruncus cristatus | reverse complement strand
GGGGGCGCCGGGGGTCGCGGCGCGGGGGCCGCCCCAAGGTCAGCGGGGGCCGGGGTAGCCCCCGGGGCGCATCCGGGCCGGGGCTGCTGCGTGCGGGTTGTTATTCGCACGCCCTGTGCGATTAAATACTGCGGGGGGGGGGAGACCCTCGGGGCCCGCGGGGAAATGCCCCGTGTCGGGGCTCCCCTGGCCGGCCGTGCCCTCTCCACCCTCCGTGAATTGTGTGACACCCGGGCATCCTTTCGCCGACGTGGTCGTGCTCTTTTGTTGGCTTATTTTTTGTACAAATACAGCTGAACGACTTTGCCGCTTTTGCAATAGGTTGCGATTTGCCAGCTGGCTGAATGTGACATGTTACCTGAGGCCTCCTCGCTTTTAAGGTTGTTTCTGGGTGTATCAGAGGAGGATGAGCTCGTAACATGCAGAGAAACAATATAATCGGATTTAGGCTAAGGTAGAGATTAGTACATTAAAAAGATAGTTGTATCTAAGCATGGATCTAATAATTTTTTTTGTATTCCTGCCACCTCCATGTCACTTGGCTTCCTGAACACCGTGTCCTGGATTCAGGGGTCACTGCATTTGCTTGAAAATAGAGGATACGTGTTGTTTGTGGTTTTGTTTGAATTGTGCTTCCAGTTTCAGTAGGTGTTCTTTGGATAGTCTGACCCCAGACAGTTATAACGTAATTATTTCCGTGACAAGAAAACTAAGCCAGCCATGGAAGTATGACTTAATTACAGTATCTGGCAGAAGGTGCTATATTAGGAGTAAGAGGTCTCTTTTGCAAAAACCAGTTTTGCACTGAGCTTTTTTTAATCATTTTTCTGCTTAACTTTAGTGAAAATACCTTCATAAAATTAATTTTGGGATAAAATTGCAATTTCCCAGAATGTACATATTGGGATATGTTCCCAGAAGATAAACATGGAGGGATCAGAAAGTTCCTTCTGTGTTCTGTTCTTGCACAGAGGACAGCTGGGACTTTTCTACCTCAGCTTGCAGTAGAAAAGAAACTGCTGGATGCTGTGGGACACCTGCACAGTGCAGGGCATTTACCTGCTTCTTCCTCTGAAGGGAATTGCTGCTGTGGGGAGAAAGAAAGGGGAGCAGGATTTCCCTGTGTCCTACTTGAAAGCAAGATATCCCTGAGGAGCTCCTGTAAAATGTCTTGTGGATCTGCTTGTCAGAGTGATGGCTTTGGATTGTGTGTTCATAGTGATGCCGTAAGGCAATTCAGAATTTTGCCCAGCTGAGAGTATATCCTGTTTTCTACTTGTAATGCTGGCTTTTGAAATTTTACAAAGCATTTCTACTAAATTAACTTTATTTTTGTCACTAGCTTAGTGAAATACTGGTACTGACTTTTATTGAGAACTCATAGAAAGAAGGATCATGCAATTTCTTAGTGGATTAATTCACCCAACAGAAGCAATCCAGTGGAAGTCAACATTTAGGGTGCTTCTGGCACATTAAGAAGATTTTGTGTATTGTTCAATAAATTGTTTAACTTAGAAGTACTAAAAACTAATTACCTAATTTAAAAAAAATTTTTACTTTTTTTTCATTTCATCAGGAATGCATGCATACATGCACATGTATTCAGACTGTGCATGGTTCATGATTTTGTACAGGTTCATAATTTTGATTCTAAGGTTTCAGCAAATCTTTGGAAAAAATGATTTATGAGGTGTTCTTGGATTTTATTTATTTCTGTTTGTGTATGAAATACTATTTTCTGCAAGAAGTTTTCAACTGGTGTGAAGTAGTTCAAAGGCCATCCCTTCCTCAAGGATTCCAGTTGGGGTGAAGGGATCATTATTGTTTAAATAGAAGATCCAGGTGCTACAAATACATACAGCAGTATTTTTATTTAGCATAAGCACCACATAAAGGGAGGTTAAGGGCAAGTTGGATAAATTGAGTTCGGTGTGTGGCTGCTCTTTGAGCCAGTTTCATGATCTGTTCAGGTCTCTGGAAGCCAGTTTAGCCTCTGAAAGGCATTAAATCTGTGCATTGCTGTACTGTGTTTTTCCAGCCTCCTCAGGGGCATTGGTGCAAATGTTGTATGTGTTTGTTTTTAAAGTTGGAGCTACCTTGGAGCAGTTTCTGCTCTGATCACAGCATGTGTGTCACTGCATACGTGAGATTTGAGGCAGGTGCTGCCCCTCCTCTGGCTCCAGTACTTGCTGCAATCGGTTGTGAAGTAGACTATGACTGTAAAACCCAGTATCAGAACCAAAATGGACTAAAGCATGAGAAGCCTGTATGAAATGGAGAGGCAGAGAAGCTGTTGTAGCTTAGTTACACAGCTGGTGTGACAGAGGATGGCTTTCCCCAGTCATGGGGAGTCAGCAGCAGTAGTAAGGTCAGAAAGTGTGTTCTTGGCATTGGGTGATGGTGACGTGCCTCTCTCTCACCTACTCTGAGTCACCCTGTGCTGTAGGAAAACCAGTGCCAGTGCAGAGAGAGTGATCTGTAACAAGCACATCCCTTACAGATCTCACATCCAGCAGATTTTGCTCATTTCATAATTCACTTGTAAGATATTTGCACCTACATATGTTACTACGTTTTGTATCAAGCGAAGCCTTTCTTGTTACTTCAGTTACTCAGCAGTACTTTTGTAATTCAGATGTCATCCTGTTACAGTTTTATATATTTTTACTTATATATACGTAGTTGTTAAACTAGTGATCACTCCTTGGAAGTTTTCGATCTTCCACGTTGTAAACACAGCATCAGTTTCCTACAGAGTTCACTGAGCCCAGAGTGCGTTTTGTTGCATCCCTGACTTGTGTGTTAAATTTTGTGTGCACTCTACTGGCTTTCTTCTAGAGTGATTTTGGGAGTATTATACTTACTAAGATAAATTCTATAGCTTGTAGTAACAGGGAGATCTGAAAGGCTGTGTAGCACTTGTGTTTGTTACTAAGAATACCGATGGGTTTAGTGCTGGTGGAGCCTGAGGCGCTTTAGTGCCCAGTAATCTCTGGTAGTTTTAGTTTTAAGTGCTTTGGAAAAATATCAAAAATCTGTAATTGTTATGTCTTGTTAATCATAAAACAAACATAAATGTGTGATAATTTTTTTAAATTATTGACACAGGACATGGGAGAGACTTGAATGGTTTGTAGAAGTTCTCAGATAGAAAAATAGGCCCAAGGCTGTAAACAGTCCAGAAAAGCCTCTCTTCCCCAGCATATTAGGGGCGTCTGTGGACATTACCTGTGCTGCAATACGAACAGAGTGCAGAAGACGACCTTTCCTGTTGTTCCTGACTGGCTGTAGCCTTTGTTTGCAGAATTTCCTTTTGTTTTTGTGGAGGAAGTTCAGCTGGGCTAAATTGGTAAAGAGGTGAGGGGGGCACCGAGGTTAATCACCCCACTTACTGTGGGAAGGCTGACTGGGAGATTTGAGCTTAAGGACAATCATAATGGGGCAGATAAAAGCAGGCCTTGGATAAAATACACATCTCCCTATCTCGAAGGAGGGAATGTTTTATAGAAGGAGAGTGATAACACTTATGTTTGTAGTACTTTCACTGTTTATATTTAATGGAGTACTCCCCGGGGAAACAAAACTTGCAAGCCTGTTCTCTTTCCCTTCAGTTACTCTTGTTACTTTTGGACCTTTCAGGCAGTTGGGACCATGTTTTAGAGCATATTTGAAGTAATGTCAAAAGATCATCGAGTTTGCGTGTGTTTTCTGGAACAATCCTGTCTCACTAAAAGAGAGGAAGTTCCATTTCTCGTAGGGAGTAGCTGCAAACCAGTCCATGGGTATGTTCCCCCAGCCCCAGCACGTCTCCTCTGTTTGCCCAAAGGGCTGTGAGCGAGACTGTGACTGGGAAGCACAAAATGAATGTGTAGGAAACCAGGTGCAGTCAGTTCTGCTCCTAATGAAATGATTAAGAAGAAATGCTTTGCAGAAGAGCAGCTCAGAATGCAAGAGCTCACAGTTTGACTTGCCTTTATTTTTGAAGGGGCCCTGTTATGTCAAAGTTTGACCCAAAATGTGTGTGTTTGAGGGAGTTAAGTACAGTGGAACAACTTGAGAGGAAGAAGTGGAAGGGTAAAAATGGGTAGAAATAGCTTCTTGAAAGTTTTTTGGCTTTTTTCCCCCCTGTTTGGAAGTAAGCCTTACCCTGAGTTTTTGCAATTCAAATGTGGAATTTTCTAATGCTAGTCTGAGAGGTGGAGGAGAGAATTGAAACTGGCAGAAATGAAAGTGAAACATTCTCGCTCCTTTGTTTTGTGAGCCTAAAATTATTTCTAAGTGAAGCTGATTTTAAACATTTTTAATTTGGTTGCAGTAGGAATGTATAGATTTAATTTTCTAGAGCTTGAGGTCAGATAGTATCTTGTCTGACCTTAAGCTGTTGTATTTCAGCCAGATTATTTTTCTAAAAGAGCGAAGAGCTGGGCTAGAGTTCAGAGGAGTACCTGGCACTGTGCTTTCAGAAAGCAAGAGAAACCAAGTCCCCTGTAACTCCAGGATAGTGAATAAATGAAATATGCTGAGATGTTTTCAACAGGGTGATCACACCCCACTACGCAGACCCAGGTGAAAAGCTGTGTTTTTGTTGCCAGCCTGTCTGGGGAAAAAAATTCTTTGATTCCAGATCTGGCAGTTTGGTATGAGCCTGAGCCTGTGAACAAGATGTGCCATCCAGGTTTCCAGAAAGATGCCACCTCAGCACTGATTCACTCCACTCCAGTGTTTTCTTTCCAACCGTGTTATTTTTTTCAGAGGCACTCCTTTCCCTCTCCCTATTTCCCTCTCTCCCCTCTCTCATATGTAGATGGCCAATATCTGACAGAGGAATCTTTTTGAGACCCTTTTGGGTTTAGGAGTGGTTTCTGTTTTGTTTCTCGTGTTATTAGTTGGTTTACTTTGCAGTTCTCTGTGAGATGGTAATTTGGCACTACTGAGTATGTTGCAGCAGTTTATTTTTTGTTGGCTGAATTATTTCAGCATTAAAGAGTAAAAGGCAAAAGGAAAGGAAAAGCAAAAAAAAGAAGTCCCGAAATTCAACAACATTATTATTGCACTTGCATTTCAGATTCTGCATTTCATTGTGGAACTCTTAACTTTTTTTGGGGGTACAAAATATTCTTGTCTTATTAGATGTCATGACCTCTTTTTATCTCGGGAATAAGGCATATATCTGTGTTTTTTTGACATTAGCTACTTAGATTTGATTACACTCGCTCTCTTGATATATAATATTATCACAATACTCAATTTAATAGCTGGATTCTAGTTTTTACAAACAGTTTCCTCAGTTGTTTTTTTCCCATCACATTTGTACATTTGATTAAAGATTACATATTGTCTTTAAATATATAACCGTCTACTTTATTGAATGGATGAGATCAAATGATTTGAATAATTTTTGTGGATTTTTTTACAAACCTCCTTTCCAAATATGACTCCAACAACTTGACACATACAAAAAGCAGAGCAAACCGAGGCCCCACAATGCCGGAGTTCCATGGCAGCTTTGATGTGGAAGTGGTGCCAACAGGAGTTGTCCCCACCCTGCGAGCTGTTTGTTATTGCCGGCCTTGCTCCTCCTCCTCCTCCCGGTGCCAGCTTTATGTCAGGCTGGATTGGGGTTCCGGTTTGGTTCCCTGCAGAAGGCACAGGGAAGGAGCAGCCCGAGGAGCTGGGAGTGAGTAGCCGGGTTGGAGAAAGGGTGTCACTGCTCCGGTCGGGGCGGTGCCGCCCCGCACTGGAGCGGCCTCGGTGTGTGAGGGGGATGTGGGGGCAGAAACGAAACCAGAAAGGAAGCGGAATTGATGTGTGTGGGTGTGTGTGGGGGGGGGCTTTTTTGTTGGTTTGGATGTCTTTTCCCCCTCTTGAGGCTGAACAAGTGAAACAAAGAAATAATTTAGAGTTTGAAAAGTCCTACTCTGCTTTCTCTTTGGTTCCATTAAAAAACCCAAATGCACAGTGGAGTGTGAAGACAGTGCCATCCTGCCCGGAGCTGTAACACTCGCCATCTATAGAGCAGAGCTTTATGAGGTGCTCAGGCACTGGAGTAATCCAAGTTTAACCAACCTTGGGGGCTCTGGGCTCTCCTCACACCGTGGGGTTTGAGCAGCGCTGGGACAGGTGGCAGGATCCTGCTGCTGTCTGACAGGAATTGCTGTGGCAAAGGCAGGCTACAGTCCAGAGGCAAATACTGGTTAATCGTCTTGATTTTTGATCTAGAAGTATGAGCCAGATGCAGTCAGTGTTTAATAGGAAATAGTTGTAATAATAACCAAATGTGTTTCTGAGATAAAATATTTAGCCATTGGAACAAATTTAGGAATACGGTTGTTTTTTTTTTTCTTCTTCTATACGTTTTTTATTTTGCTTAAGACTGTGGTGCTCACTTGAGCTTCAGGAAAATTCTTGTGGATTTTGTTATTTTCTTTGCTTTTCATCTTTGAAAGATAATATGTATTTTCAATAATCTCCGTAGAGACTTTAGATAACCATTTTAGTACATGCTTTGTGTCCTGAATATTTTCTGATTTGTCTCTTTAAAGTGAGAGAGAGGTAGTAACTATATTATATAGCCTGAAAAAAAATTACTGTCTCTTATACTAATAATATTCAGAAAGGTGTTTTTGTGGTTTTTTTTAAGAAGACATTTTAATCTGATACTTCCTTCTGGTTCTTATTATTGAAGTTCAAAAGTAAGTTGTGATACTTTTAATAGTTGTAATCCATAGACTTTTCTATTATTCCTTTTCTTGACTAAATTATGAGCTACTTGCTTTGATGGGTTCTCTAAAACCCAAATGTTTCCATGGATCATTCATTTACCTCCCAGATATGAGCTGGACAGGAAAGAGAGAAACTCTGCACTCCATACCTTGCTGTAGTTTAACAAAATTTCTATGTCTAATACTTCATTCTCATAATTTTTAATTGCTATCTCAAGGTTATTTAAAACAAAATCTAATTTATTGTTACAGATTATCCCCCTTCGTTTTCTATATTAATAAGAGTAATTCCTTACAACCAGATGACTTAGTCACAACTTCCCATTTGAAAAACAGCCTTTGAGCCGAGGCCAACATAAAGCTCAGATGATTATACACCACCTAAAGCTCTGAGGTTTAGATGAGTAAAGTTAATCTGCAGCTAAACAAAATATTTACTATTTGTGGGGTTTCTTTGCTAAGCAAAATCTCATTAATTGTTGGCAGTTAACTTACATGAGAGTTGTATTTGTCAAAGGTTTGCTGAGTATCTGTGGGTGCAGGTGATCAGTCAGGTTTGTTATTAATGCACTGCATTATATCTCTAAATGCTTCTTGAAATCAGTTAATAAAATGGAGCTTGCTTGCTGGAAACAGAGTTAGTTTTCTCTAGTGGCTAATTTGAGCTGTGTATTTGTTGAGTGGGATTTTTTAGATGTGTTAATTTTTTTTTATTTTTTTCCAGTGTAGTTGCAGACATCTTGGTTCTTGTTTTTTGTTCAGAAAGCCAGAAATAGGAAGGAAAGAAAAAAGCAAGCTGTTGGCAGGTTTATCACAGTGTTTTTTGCACTATTCTGCCATTTTTCATTTCTTAATATCCCCTTCTTTTTTAAATACAAATCAAGATGATCAACATTTTCATGAGTTTTCCTTTAATACCGAATGTATTATGAAAATCCACTTATGCCTGGGGGGGGGAGGGGGGGCGAATATGCTTCCTATAATAATTTGTAGTTACACTTTCCCTTAGAGAAGTTTATTTAATGTGCTGTCTACATAGAGCTTTAATTTTCTTCCTTCAATTTAAAAATGTCTTCTCATTATTTCCTCAGTAGACAATCAGCTACGATCTTTGCCTGCACAGAGGATTTAAAATCAACTGCAAATTGCTGAAGAATTGCACTTCAAGTGGTCTCAAGAGACAGGAGAAGCAGGTCTTCACTATAATGGAAGAGGCCAAGAGCTCAAAGAATGGAAATCATGACCCAAGGAAGTCTGTCCGTCATGTCTGTGAGGAAGGCAAACCTGTCAAAGTTACAATTAATCAAAATTACAAACATAATAGGAATGACAAATCGGTGAAGGATGTTGGGAGAAGTTCTCCAAGTGGGAATAGCAGCAAAAAAAGTAAACAAAATGATGTTTGTTCTGAAAAACAAGGGGAAAATAAATCATGCAAAGTAAATAGTTGTAGTCCTGGAACTAAAGATATGGGATCAAATGTTCAGGATCGAAGTCATGGAAAAGCAAAAAAATTTTCTAATTTATCATCAGCAGTGGAAAACCTGAAACAGACAAAAGCCCAAGCAGTGGGAGAAAACGCTCCAGGCTCCCATGTTTCAGGGAATGGGGTCGGAATGGAAAGCTTAACAGCTACACAGAAAGGGAAACTGGTGCTGGAAAATCCACTGGGAGTTCCTGCTTTGAAGGCTGGTGTTGATCAGACTGGTGATCCTGGTAAGGCACCTGCAGATCAGAGGAAAATGGAACATAAGCCTGATGACTTCAGTGAGTATTATTTAACACTGCTTTATTCCATTTTCTTCTGGTGCATTTGTGAACAGGCTGAAAAGGGCTTTGAAATATTTCTATTTGACTATTTTCTTCACACAGAGAAAGTTGCTGGTTGCATTTAGAGAGAACGTACTGTTAATACAAGCATTTTGCTGGGAGAACAAGAGATTATGATAATAGCTGTCCTTTTTTCTTATGCCTGAGACCTAAACATCTTTGTAAGCTACTTAGTGTGTGTGGGTTTCAGGCAATTTTGTGAATATAGTGCCTTATGAAGGGGGAACCCTTCATAATATCACTGCTACTTATGGAAATGCCAGTTATTACTGCTTTTCAGAGGGGAAAAATCAGCAAGAAAAGTTCTTTATCATAAGTGGGAGAAAAATAGTTATTTTTTTCTGGGACTATTGTGCTTTTTTGGTTACTAAAAATGTTTAGAATAGGTTTTGGCAGATGGCTTTTTGATTTAAGAGGCTCTGGAATATGTATCATCCATCAGCAGTTACCCTTATGAGTGTGCAATTCTTATACATATTTTTTAATGCCAAAATTAAATATATTGATCAGGCTTTGTCTCACCAGGTTAATTCCATAGTTCAGGATTTGTTACACTCTTTAGAATGCATTTTTCATCTCGAAGATGCCATACCATTGCAGACCTTGTATTTGAAGTATTTCCCACAGCTACAGGGGATTTTGTGAATATTGCCTGTACAGCAGTTGCTTGTATGGAAATAACAGGAAAATAGTAAAGTGTGTGGGGTTTTTTATCTGTCTTAATAAAATTTAACAGGAAAAACAGGTTGAAGTGGCAGCATCCTGTGATCAATCAGCTGTTTGTAGACCACCACCATCATATACTGCGGGGACCATCTGTCACTGAGAAACCAGGACTTGGAAACTTACTCAGTTTTGATTCCTTGCTGGTCTGGGGGCACAGATCTCGTGTAAAAGGAAAGAAAAAAAGAACAAAGCACAAATAACCCTCACTTTTGCTTATGTAAAAATAACAGGAATAATTTCATGTAGATGCTTGTGCGGATTAGTGGCCTATGACCAATCCATAGGCATCTGGAGGAACTGGCCCTTGGGAGCTGAGCTGTGTTTGGGAGCAGCAGCGTTCCAGAGCTGTGGGTGGTGAGGTGTCACAGTGCGTTCAGGTGCAGCTCCAGCAGCTTCCAAATTGAGGGCCTGAAATACCTGATGACTGACTCTGTAAGGCCAAATGGGTGAATGGCTTTTGGGCAGTTCTATGACTTATTCCCTTAAAATGTGCTGTGTAAAATAACTTTATGCCTAATATTTCTTATATCTGTTACAGTAGGGTGTCAGGGTCTTGCATACTCTATTCTGCATAACAAAAAAAAGCCCCTTTCTTGCCCTAGTAAGGGACTGTGAAGTTATGACTGAAACACACAATCAAACTACTATGTTTTAAACTCTTTTTGGTAGCACTCTTAGTAGCAGACTAGTCTCTGAAGTCTCTCTAAAATAGTGGTTAACATACTGGAAAGATTCTAACATTTAAGGTGCTTTTGGCCAGCCTTTGGAGAGAAAAAAAAAAAAAGACAAAAAAAACCTGGAACGTAGGTCTAATTTGTGTTTGGCTCTCATCTAATTTCCACTTTTCCTCTCTGTGAGTTATTCTGAAGAAAGTAACTGTTTCTTTCTCTAGGTAAAATCAAGAATTCTGAATCAACAAAGGAACATACTTTGGAAGCAGATTATTTAGAAACCACTGCTGTTCTTGATGAATCCAATCTGACAGTTGAGCAGCAACTGGGATTGAAACAAGCCGAGGAACGGCTGGAAAGAGATTATATCTCCCGACTTGAAAAAGTAGGTTGGGTTATTTATCAGATAAAGAAGAAAATGTGTGTCTCTCTCATTATCATCATCATGTTTTGGTTGGGTGGTATTTCTACTACAGCCTCTTTTCTTTCTTCTTGATAATGAATCACTTTGGTCTAAGATTTATCCGTGGTAGTTGACTGGTCAGTCGTTGAGGCTGATGATACGGATTGGAAACTTCTGGTTCCTTTTGTGTCACGCGTAGCCTTTGTAGAACAGGATTTTTTAACTCTGCAGGCCTAAACGTTTCCAGTTCCATTATTTACATGAGATTTTCTGGAAAGTCTGGTTCCCTGGAAACTCAGAGTGCAGGATTGAGAAGAACCTTGTGCTGTCTTTGGTCTATCAGCCTCTCCCCAGGCCCAGTCACCTATATTGGGGATGGCTGCTTACAAATGTTCATCCAAACTGCTCTTAGTAATATCTCCAGTGAAACAACATCCAAGTCAGTGTGGGCAACCCAGAAGTTTTTCTAAATGTCTAGTTCAAGTGTCTCTTCTAGTGTTTTAATCCCTCTTATGTTGTCCAAGGAAAATAACCGTAAGTTTATTACTTTTTTCACACCACCTGCACACTGGAAGATCATTACCATTCTTCCAGTCTTCCCTTCTTTAGACTCTTTGTTCAGTGGTCTTAGGGGTTTTCAGTGGTTCATTCTTGTTGCTTTTCTGCAGACACCCACTGTGTTACTGGTATCTAAACTGGACATGCCATTTCAGCTGAAGTCTTTACAAATAGAGAGGAAAGCTGACCTCATCTGTCTGAAATATGGCATTTTTGTTTAGCATCTTTGCTTTTTTTTTAGCAGCAGTAGGATGTTGGCTTGTAGTTTGACTAGCAATGGTCCCCATAGCCTTTCCTTCAGAAATGCTCCATCAGGTGTTCCCAGCCCTGGATTTCTTGCAGTTGGCAATAACTAAGGAGGAAGGATACTTTGCTGTGGTTTTATTTAGTGGCAGCTTATTTATTCCATTTCTCTAATTTGTTGTAATTCCTTAGTTTTTTCTTATTTTATATCTTCTGTATCTCCTCCCAAGTTTGTGTCATTCACATTTTTAGTCAGCACACCCTCTGTTGCATTTCCCAAGTCTTCAAAAAAGTGTGGATATTTCTGACCCCACGAGGACCCCTGCTGAAAAATCCTTGGCACATGCTTCTAGGTGTGTGTGCTCTGAGGACAGTTCTCTGAGCAGTTTTGCTCTCACCTTACTGTTCTTTATTTGAATAGTATTTATGGTCTCCTTTGGGGACTGATACTGTGACAAGTGACAAAAACTTTGTAAAATTCAAGATAGAACGTCTGCTGCTGCTTCTTCAACACTTTAAAAAGCAACCCTAAGTTTCAGTTAATGCAATTTGTTTGTAGCAGATCAGGTTGTCACCTTTGTCCCTGTGTCCTTATTAATAATTTATTGCAGTATTTTTCTGAATGCTAATTCTGACTGGTCTCTGATTCCTTGGCTCATCTTCTTTAGTCTTTTAAAAATATTCATAAGTTTCTCTTTGCTTGTGATCTGGAACCTTCCCATTCTCTGTGAGTTCTTTAAAATACAACTGGCTGTGTTATAGATTAGCTCCTTGAATATCCAAGGGCAAGTTTCATGAGGCCTGGCTTATTTGGATGCATCTGTCTTACACAGGTTGTAGTCTGTAACTTTTTTGTCTTGCTGTTTTGAGTTCTTGCCCCTTTCATAGCAGTTAAGCATAACTAGAGGATTAAAAAAGTCTTTAAAAGAAAGGCAAAATAAAAGTTGGTACACAATTCAGCCTTTCTGGCAACATCTGTTGACGTAATACAGCAGATCAATATTGTAAAGAAATACAGATTTTTAAAATACTTTTTATTGCTGATACTCATTTTATTATAGAAGAGTGCTAAAATATTATTGAACTATTTCAGTCATCAGGTATCAAATATGTGACTCTCCCCAGCTAGCCAAGTGGAACTGTCTATCAGTTGTTTCCCAAATGGATGTTTAATTTCATCTTACTAGGTATCTGTCTCATAGAAAGTAAGGATGAAGAGAATTACTAATTAAGGCATAATGACAGTGTTATTTTACATTGATATTTACTCTGCATTTATAGAGTATCAGACTTTTTTTTTTCCCCAAAAGCAAAAGGTCAAAGTCATTAAGTGAAAAAAACCTGCCTAAATTTAACAGTGGTTTATGTTTCCATATAGTAAGTCAAAATTTGTTTAACTGACCTGTGGTCTACCTTAGTGTCTTAAAATGGTGTTCTCTGTTCATTTGTTGTTATGTCACTGATTAAACATCTGCTGTTTTCAGTGTACTTTTTGGTTTTAGTAAATACAGATTGATTAGAACTCGGATGAAAATGTAAAGTAGGGTTAGAAAATACAAGTGCAGGATGAGACAGGTAAAGTCAGGCATTTGCAGACAATGCCTCCCCTTTGCTGCCTTTAAGTCTAGTAGATATTAATGGTTTCCTGGTTGAATAAACTCCCCAGCATCCTCTTGGACTGTCTGAGAACAGTGATTTCCCTCCTTCCCCATCATCTCCGGAGGTTTGGCTGCTTCTGGCAGATTCGAGTCCCACCGGTGGCCACTCCCCATTTGTACTCCACCTCTCCCAGCCTGTCTGTTCAAAAAGGTGCTTGGTCTGCATGTTTCTCCAATTCTGGGCATCCCAGATTATTCATCAAAATGGAACAACATCAGAGATCACACCTTCTTCAGCATCATTAATGAGTGGTCATGTTCCTCCTCGCTCCCTTTTTAATGGGACAAACCCTGCAGCCTTTGCACAGAGTGCTGGGAATGTGCTGCCAAACCCTGCCACCAGCTGGCAGCACACACAGAGTAGGTAACACGAGGAATACTTGCCATTTTCTCATCACAGAAAAGAGGGTAAATGCTGGGATTTATTAAATGCAGTTATTGGGAAGGGAATGGTTTACTCACCTTTAGGTCAGCTTTAGGAAGCATAAACTCTTCAGTCTTAATCATCCCTCACTAAAATGTTCTGAGAAGTATCATATTTAAGTCATCTCACTTCCTTTCCTTGCTTTCCCCACTTGCTATACAGGTAAAAAACCATTTCTGCCATGTTTTCTGAAGATTACTCAGTGTTTGCAAAGGACCTTGAGTTTAAAAGTGTTACATGCAGTTTATTATTCAAAGTACTGCATTTTTCAGGCAATATTGGGCGAAACATTTTCCTTTAATCTCTGGCCCTTTTTCCTCAGCGCTCCCCGGAATACACCAACTGTCAGTATCTATGCAAGCTCTGCTTAGTTCACATTGAGAACATCCAGGGAGCTCACAAGCATATTAAAGAAAAACGGCATAAGAAAAATATAATGGTAAGTTAAATAAAATTTGGGCTATTTTTCTTTTTTTTTCCTTTAAAAATTTATTTGTTTTGTGGTTTGTTTTCTTTGGTCATTTCATTTAGGAGAAAGTTTTAGGTGCTGAGCAGAGATGCACAAATTTCTGTTTTCTGTTTGAGAGGAAGGGCTTGATGATCTGTCCAGGCAGAGAGGAAAGAACCTTTTTGGTCACTGCTTCTGAGTTAGCTTCTGAATTAGTGTCTTTGAGTAGTGATGCTTTTAGTAGCAGAATGCAAGGTAACTTAAGTGAGAAATATATGTATTATATAGAAATATAATTAGCTTTTAGGGTTTTTTTTCTTTTTTTTTTCCCAAAAGGAATGTCATTGGTAATAAGATCTCCAGGGACTAGAGGTGGGCTTGGGAATATTGATTTTTTTGTTGTTTTTTCTTAGTCTGACTTGCGAAGTTTAGTAGTTACGGGATGGAGGGAGACAGTTCCCGAGTCACTCATTATCTGCTTAGATTTATAAATGTGTTTTAATATGAAAAGCAGTTTTAAGGCTTACAAAGAAAAAAGCAATTTCTTTATCAGACAACCTCGTAGTGTGGTTTGCTCAAAAGAACTTTTCCATGCACGAAATCCAATAAAAAGTGCCCAGGTTTTCCTGCCAACCCTTTTCTGTAAGTGCTGATGAAGAGCTACAAATTCCCCAGTGTGTTGGGTTTTGTGATTTAAATGGTTAAAATTAGTCTTCCTACAACTGTTCCCCAAAATTCCGTCAAATTACTTTCTCCTGTTCCTGTGTATTTCTAACCATACTTCTGTTTGCTATTAATGCTCTAATTCCATAATGTGTGCAAGCCTTAACCTGGAAAACTCTGGATGCCATAAATCCATTACACCCTCAGAAAGTAACCTTTTTGTGTTCAGTGATACTGGTAAAGGATTCTGGTTCTCTTACTGTCTGCTAAATTGCATAATGGAAAAAAGAATGAACCAGCCCCACGTTTGATGTAAACACACTTTCTTACCATGCTTTTCATCTGGACATGGGGATAAGAATTGAGGAATGAGGTGTCTTTCCAGCTGAATGGAATGCTGGGAGACAGGGAGCAGTTTCAGTGCTTAACACTGGTCTCCAAATGGCTTTATGTCCTGTGCCACTACATAGTGATACATATGTAACTGTCTGAATGTTACTGCATAAAATACACTATGTACATCTCTAGGAGATACATGACTATCAAATAAGCTCAGCTGCAGCTGTGGTTTCCTAACTCGGGAAAAACCCTGAAGTACTGACGTTAAAAAAACCCCTTTAAAAATGCCCATATTCTTTCTTATGCTCAATCTGTTCAAATAAGAACAGAAGAGTTGAGAGATGCAGCCTAGAACTAAGCAAACATTTTCATACTGTACTGTGTTTTCTTAGTGCTTTATGGTTATTATTTATTTCTGTTGTCAGTCACATATTTCATTTAGTTGGTGAATTTATGAAACAAGAGATTGTTGTACTTAGTACCAAATAACTTGATGCATCTGACATGTTCTTGCTGTTGGATTAGATGCACTAAACCCAGTGCTTTCTGGCACCAGCTGTTTAAGCAGCAATGGGACTGAACTTATAAAAATTCCTTGGAGCTGGGAATCCTTTTCCTGTCGCTGATACCTTTCCTTCAAGTACAATCCACTCTCAAGAAATCTATGAGACTTCTGTGGCTCAGTTACTTTTGTGTGGGAACAATTACAGCTTTTGATTTTCGTGGATGGATTCTGTTTCAGAACTGTCAGAAAATGTGGCTCAGGAATGGAATACAGCAGATTTCCTCCCCACTTTCCAGCTGTGAAAACACCATTCTCTATTCTAAACCCTGAGCATCTGCTGCCATTCCTGTGAGCCACACTGTTGGATTTGTCAGGCTGGGCAGAGCTCCTGCCTTTGGAAGCGTTTGGTCAGGACACCATGTAAACAGGAGAACACAAACGGGAAACAGTATGTTCTGATATCATACGATAGCATGAGATAACCTTTTTTCCTTCAGATATTAGTTATTACGTTTATTATC
Source organism: Oxyruncus cristatus (assembly GCA_013399855.1). Taxonomy (NCBI): domain Eukaryota; kingdom Metazoa; phylum Chordata; class Aves; order Passeriformes; family Cotingidae; genus Oxyruncus; species Oxyruncus cristatus. Next base: position 2,632,845 of record VXAY01004932.1, on the reverse strand, counting down.
CAATAATTATTCAGGAAAAGCAAGAGGAAAATGAGCTGCGGGCCCTCCCACCCCCCTCTTCTGCACAGTTGGCTGCTCTGAGTTTTACCCTTATCGAGGCAGCACATGAACAGGGTATCTCAGATGAGGACTTCAGAATTCGTCAAGAGATTGTGAATGAGATGGAGAAAATTATTCAACAGCCCTTACCAGGTATTCGGTGTTCTTACTTTCCTTTAGGTGAAAATTTTTCTTTATTTTTACAGAGATTTTGATACCTTCATTAATGGTGAATCAATGAATTTGGGGTTAAATTATCTCGATGTTATACACTATTAATATGTACAGGTGATTTTAAAGGAATTAACAAACATACAAAAAGAGGAAAATGGTTGTGCTTATTTGTCCTTTGATATGTGTTCAGTGAAGCTGTTGATCCTCTTTCAAGTGGTGAGATCATCCAACAGGAAGATAATATTTAACATTTACTTCTTTGTCTTGATTTCCCATCATCTCATGTAGTTAACAGACTAGGAGTTTGAGAGCAGATTTTTGGAGCTGTGGTGATGTTGCCATTATGGTAACAGTGGCTTGGTGTTTAGTTCATCTGAACAGAAGAAAATATTAATCCCATTGCCAAAAAAAGTTTTCAGGCTTCTTAATTCATCTATATTGAAACTGGGTGGTGTTCTATACTGTCCTTTTATTTTATAAATACCTTTTTCCCCTTTGCTCTGCAAAAATACAGCAATAAGAAAGATTTTGCTAGCTGCAGGATAATCAGCTTTGGTTTTAGGTGCTCTGTTAAATATGTGCTTGAATATAAGGTGCTGAATAGAACAGGGGTTTGTAGGATGGAGCTTTGCTGATCTGTTTGCTCTATAAATGTGGCTCCTGTTGCAGACTTCTGCTCTGACATGCTATTGAGTTTCCCCCTGATAGTATATTAGCATAAGACAAAGCTTTCTTATATAACATTTTAACAGAAGTACTCAGGAAAAACTACTGTTTTATTGTTACTTGCCTGGCTGACTTGTCTGGACTGATGAGCTTCTGTGAAGGTGTAGGAGTAGTGGAAGGGGAGTCTGTAATAGTAAATGAGTTTTTCTCCTTTTCAGAGGCAGCTATATTTTAGTGACCGTGTTTTCCAAAGTTGTAAATCAGGAAAAACTGAATTAATGCACAGTGTAGAAAACATGGAATGCTCTGGCGTGATTTTCTCTTGAGCTCACGTTGGAACTATGCAAAAATTGTTACTGCTATGAAAAGCTATTGGAAATAATTTCAAATCATTATTATTAACCATACAGTCATTCATTTTGAGAGGACTGGTTCCTAAGAGGTGAAAAATCAGTTTGTTTGAAGCTATGTATGTGTGAGATTTATTTTCTCTTTTAAGAATGATCTTCTGATTGAGAGAGTTTGGTCAAAACACACATAAAGGTCCTAAGAAAAAATACAAGAAAACCCTTCTACTGTGAGGCTGGTTGAACAATGGCACAGGTTGCCTGGAGAGATTGTGGTCTCCATCCTTGGAGATTTTCAAAACCCAACTGGACACGTTTGTGGGCAACCTACTCTAGGTAACCCTGCTGGAACAGGTGTTGGATTTGGGAGAGATTGAGAACAGTCTCAATTTTCTGCTGTTTTAAATATGTGAGACCCTAATAGATATTACAGGAAAGTTTTCACCTCCAAAGATTGTATCATGAAGTGGGGTAAATTATTGTTTATGGGGTGGGATGACATTGCTCATAGTATCCTGAGTAGGTGCTTCCTAATAAATCCTGGAGAGATTTGTTCTGCACCTTTGCAGGTAACTGTATTAACTCCAAATCCACTGAATGGATCCTGGACTCTGCCTGGGATTATATTGAAGTTATTTTATGTGCATGATACATAATGAACTGTGCATACAAACCTGCTGAGGAGATGAACAGATTGGTTCTCAGAATTTTAGAATTGGCTCAGTGCTGCAGAGGAATCGAGCTGGAGTTAACAAAAAAGGTTTTACAAAAAATCCTGCACTGAGACAGGGACAGTTATTACTATTTCATGTGACGTTTTATATCAAAACCAAACAACTACTGCAGGAAAACCCTTTAAAACAGCTTGGAAGCTGTTGGAGATGTAATTGCGCTGTTTGAATGATTTGCTTTCCTGTGATGCTGTGTCGTGGAAATGACTGACCCACACAGAGCAGAGAAAGGGGTTCAGTGTTCATTAATCTGGCAGTGCCACTTGTGAACTGCAGTATCTAAAGCAAAGTATGCATCATGCACTATTCACCTGTTAAATAATTGTTTCTCTCTCTGCAGACTGCTCCCTGAGGATGTATGGCTCCTGTTTAACCAGATTTGCTTTTAAGACCAGCGATGTGAACATAGATATAAAATTCCCCCCTAAGGTGTGTAGGTAGTATCTTGTATTAACTGACACTGTTTTACATCAAGGTCATCAACATTTGTTTCAACTCCATTGCCTTCATTTTTCTCTTGGGTGTTCGAACATCTCAAAGCATCTAATCTTTGATTTGGTGTCAGCTGTGCTATGGATAAAGTTTTCATTGCTTATTAGATTGCTTTAATTCTTGGGTTGGTTTTTTTTCTGAACAATCTTATGCTAGCCTTTTTCTAAATTATTTTTTAGTAAGCATTGGAGCAGTATGAAAATTGTTGGCTCTGGATAAATGTGCTTTCATGTGCTTGTGATTCAGACTGTAAAATCTTGTAGGCATTGATTTTTTTTTTTCTTTTTTTTTTTCCCCTTTTAAAGTTGGGACTAGAAGTGACATTTTTTCCTTTTATGGTTTGGTCACTTGCAATTAAATACCACATCCCAATTTACAGGTTACAGTACAAAATTCCTGCAGACCAGTGTAATTTACCTTTAAATATTGAAGCTGTTGGTTCACGTTTAGTATGTGATAATAGCAGCATGTTCTTATTAGAGGCACAACTGCTGAACGTGCCCTTACTTTGATTGTGTGTGGTACAGTGAAATTCCAGGTACCTGTTGGGGTCATACTTCAGGCATTTTGAAGTGATCCTGCAGTCAGGAAGCAGAACTGAGCCCTTTTTCAAACAGTTGCATGTGGGGTATACCATGTCACTTTTTCACAAAAGCTCAAAGGTGGTGATAATTTTTAGCCTTTCTTTGATCTATTTATGCTTATCTTTGAAACGCCACTTAAGTTGATTTCTGGGGAGAAAAGAAAACATGCTTAAAAATTACAACCTTTAAAAACCCTTGGGAAAGCACTGACATTAAGTTCTGTGTTGTTGTGCATTTCTAGTGGCGTATGTTGACACTGAAATTGTTGAATATGTGGCAAGTGTTTTGTTTTTAACTTTATGGAGTCTGTTAATATGGACTGGAACAGAAGTGTTGACTAGAAAAGCTGTGGGCTGGGAAAAAGCTGGCTGATATGTTTATTAGTACCTGTTTTCATGGTGCAGACAGATACAGTCAATTTTTTCATTAATACTGACACCTGATTTCTCTTCTGTGAAAGAACGTAGAGTTACTAATTGTGCCACTCAAGTAGTTTTAAATAAAGTGTAAACTAAAATAGGTTAGTCTGAGTAATGGAACCTGCTCTGATTTTATAGATGAGTCAGCCAGATGTTCTGATCCAGGTGCTTGACATCTTGAAGAACAGTGGTGAGTTTTAATTGCATCTCATTTCTATTTGACACTCCATCTACTGCTTACATGTTTTTATGCTTAATTTTTCTGTGAACTTAAAAAAATGGATTAGTTTTCAAGCAAAGTGTCTGAGCTGTTTTTATGAATGTGATTTTTTTTATTAATATCAGTGCTTATGTGACTGAGAGATGAGAAGCTGCAGCAAGGGAATGGCAGCCCGGTTAGTCTAGTTCAGATTGCCAGAAGTTGTGGCAATAGCATCAGATGCCAGATAAAAAACTTCTGGTAGTGTTTCACTTTTTGTAAAAGACATTTTAAGCAGTAAACTCAAAAGCTACTTTCCACTTGCATGTGAACATGAGTGAGAATTTTTACAAGCCTTCTGGAACTTGTAACCTCATTGTGCTGTCAGGAACACAGCCTGGCTCTTGGATACTGGTGGTGGGCATCAAAAGTAACCAGAAAATATTGCTTACTGGTTAGCCATGCTGCACTTATGGAAAACTGCGCTGTAAATATAATAGCTTGAAAAACAGAATTGGGAAAATTGTAAAAAACTTTGAAACAGAATGTTGGTTTTTTTCTCCCTGCTTAGCTGTCTACTCAGATGTAGAGTCGGATTTCCATGCCAAAGTCCCTGTTGTCTTTTGCAAAGATGTTAAAAGGTATGTGTCACTGAAAAGAAGTTTCAAGGACATACCAGTTTCTACTCTGCTCCTTACAGCAGCTGTTGCCTGCACTGCTGACAAGAAGTGTTGCTGTAACATTGAGCTAACATTCCTGTTAAAAGGGAATTGCTCATACATGAAAATGTAATCTAGAAAGAAAACTACCTTTGTTTTTGTGCTCCATAAAACTCATTAGTTGTAGGAGTCTGAAAATATGTGTTCTACTTTGAGTTAACTAGGGGAAAAGTGGAATGGTTTTCAGTTGTTACTTAAAATTGCTGCCAGCAGTTTAAGCCAAGGCTTTAAAAACATTTTAGAAGATCCACATTGCCAGAAAGGACACATCATCTGACAGTTTCAGTAAATTCCAAAGAAGCAGCAGCCTCCAAAATGAAACAGGATTGCTTGACTGGTTGGAGGTACTGATTGAAATTCTGGTGAAGTAAATGCAACAAGGGTGGACACATCTTTTCCTGTGTTTGGAAGAGGATAGAAATAATTATCCTGAGAAGCAAAAAGGAAGTTTAGAGAGCTGTTTTGTGGTCTTAACCAACTCTTTATATGCAGCAAGTCTGGAGTATTAACTTATTTATTTGTTTCAGTGTTTGGAATGTAGACAATATACTTGGAGGTTGAATTGTGGAAGATAACACAGTTAAGTAATGGCAGAACTTAGAGCAAATTCTTAATGCTGTTTTATATTTTTAGTGGTAATGAACTTCTGTAAGTTCTAGATGAGTTAATAGTAGAGCAAATGTAACTGTATTCTGTAGCTTTTGTTTCAGAAATTCAGGTTCTTACATAGGGAGACCCTGATTCATGTTTTTGTTGTGGTGGTTGTGATGCCCCACCTTCCCCTGTGCCTCAGGCATCATCTGTATCCACAGAGTGATAACCCTTTATCTGTTTAATGTTTGTAATTCCAGTGGTTTGACGTGTAAAGTAAGTGCTAGGAATGATGTGGCTTGCCTTACAACTGACCTGCTGGCTGCACTTGGAAAACTGGAGCCTGTCCTTATTCCCTTGGTTTTGGCTTTCCGCTACTGGGCTAGAGTAAGTTATTTAATTATCCTCAGTGCTTATAATGGTTGTTTCTTCTCTCTAAGTACTGATTACAATGCAATGTATAAATCAGGTGAATATGTGCAAGTGTAATGTAAAAGTCACCTGAATATGTTTGTAGGAAATACTTGATGCCACTTGTTCACCCCATCTCCTTATGAGAGGTGCCACCTCACAACAACACACATCTGATAGCTGGAATTAGAAGCATGACTGAAACTAAAAGCATAAGTATGTCCCACAATCACAAAATGTAGTGAAACTGAAGAAAATAACATATAATAAAATAGTATAACTTAAGGCACTGTATGAATTCCTGTAGTTTATATTTTGGCTGCGTGTGGCGTGGCATGGCGACTGCAGTTCCTGAGACAGGGTTTTCTGTTTCACCCTGTTTCTCACGTCTTTAGTATTTGTCCTTGTATAATCGATCATTAATTAAAATGCTAGTGTTACATCAGAGAAGTAATTTTTTATTCTCTTACAGCTCTGCCACATTGACTGTCAGGCTGAAGGTGGCATTCCCTCATATTCCTTTGCCTTAATGGTGATATTTTTTCTTCAACAAAGAAAACCGCATATTTTACCCTCTTATTTGGGCAATTGGGTAAGTGATTTTGTGATATAGTAACCTTATTGTTAAATTGTTGACGTATCTCTGTGTTCTGCAAGCTCATAAAACGTGCAGAATTTGATTGCCAAAGAATTGTAAGTTAAATGCATTGGTAATTAATCCTCACAAAGATGATGCTTGGTGTTTCTGAAGTCTTTTTTAGGCAGTTGCTGTAGCCTCTGCAACTGTCATGCTGTGTTTTAGACAAAAGACAATTATTTTCTTCTTTAGTTCTCGGAATTTATTCCTCTGACACCAGTTACTCTTGAGGGGTATAAATACCACAGTTGTCAGTGTTACCTTTGAAAACTTTTGGTGGTATGTATTACATACAGTCTTGTTTCAGAGACACTTTAATTGTTGTTAGATTGAAGGCTTTGATTCCAAGAGGCCAGATGACCACCAGCTGAAGGGTGTAGAAGATGACAAGTTTGTAAGGTGGGAGTACAAACCCCCAGCAAACGGTGCAGCAAAAAACTCTGTTGGAGCAGAAAGTAAAGCTAAAGTTGAACAACAAAAAGGTGGTGGCAAGAAGGCAACGAGCTCGGAAGTGGACAACCAAAATAATGGAAAGGAGAAACATGGGATTGTAAGTCATTGCTTTATTTCACTGAAAACCGTTTGCTACCTCTTATCCTTGTTTTTTCATCTTTGAACGTTGCCATTGGGTGGAACCAGAGGGGAAAAAAAGGGGAATATTGATTTCTTATTGAAGCTGAGCATTCTTGTCCATGTTTTTCAGTCCCTCTTAGCACTCAAAACCCCTCACCAAGTTTCACTGGGGCAACTGTGGTTGGAACTTTTGAAGTTTTACACACTGGAATTTGCTTTGGAGGAATATGTCATCAGCATACGGGTACAGGAGCTCTTAACCAGAGAGAATAAAAACTGGCCTAAAAGGCGAATAGCCATTGAAGGTAGGATCACCCTTTCTACTTCGGTACTCATCCTGCAGTACCTTCTGTATTTACCTAACGCTTTGTTTCAAGAAGTCTGGACAATAAGGTTTTTTTTTTAATATGTATTTTGTCAGCCATTTAGTCTGCTTAAAGACAAGTTCTCCCTAAAAAAACAGGGCAAGTCACAGAGCAATGCATGGCATTCTGAATTGGCCTTAAGAATAGAGAAATTGGGTGTTTGAGGAAGGTTAAGAAACCATGTAAGGTGATACTTTTATAAAAGCATAAATAATGACTTTTGAACACTTTCTAGAGATGTTGCTGAAGTGGCTTATCTGTAACACTTGAGGCGATGGAGAGGACAAAGAGAATCATACAGACAGAGAATGAGGTACTAAAGGTGCATTGAAGGATGAGTCAATAAGGTACAAGAAGAGTGAGAAGGAAGAGTAAAACAGAAAAACAAGCAATGAATTGTTGAGGCCTACGATGAGTAGTAGGTCTTGAGATCACTCCTGTGACTTTAATTTCCTCTCCTAATTCTTTTCTTCAATCACTTTTAGTTAGAGTTTAGTAAAATTAGAGTAGTGTTTGTTCAACATGTGGGATGTAAATGACAAGGCAAATATTGAGGAAGAAACAGGAAATAATTTCAAAAAAACCCAGATTACATTCTGGATCTGACACCTGCTGCTGTTGGTCTCTTTGTGTTGTTTTTGTTTGCTTTATGGTTTTTAATTTTTCATTTTTGACTTTCTAATGTTAAGCTTGTAGCTGAAGTTATGAAGTAACAGAATCTCAGCTTGGTACTATCTTCCCAGGCAAACTTATAGCAACTATGCAGGTGCTCTTTTATTCTTGGAAAACGTGTTTGATCTAGAAATCACTAGGAAGGACTAAGAATGAAACCTGGTGAGGTTGGCTCCTGTAATCCTTATAACTTTAATGTTACTCTTAGACAAATTAATTTCTTAAGGGAAATGCAAATCCTTCTTCAGTGGAGGAAGAAAGGTTCTAGCAGGCCTATTTTTATTTTGCCTTTGTATGTTCATTTTAATTTCTAGTTTAGAAATTGCTCATACTATAATGGTACAATATACCCTTGGTTTTCTTTTTAAATAACATTATTTAGAATAGTTCATGATAGTCAGCCACTCGTGGCTGCACGTGAGTGTGTTTTGTATGGAAAGATTCTGAAAAAAAACCAACTTGTGGGCTTCACCTTCTCTTAAGTATATCCAAACCAGTTCTGGATCTCGTTTTAACTGCTATATAATAATTTAGGGATTTCAGCTACTTCGTGAAATATAGAAGTTAAAGATTGCTAATGAAAATTTTCTTTTTTTTCTTCCTAGATCCTTTTGCACTTAAGAGGAATGTTGCACGAAGTCTAAATAGCCAGATGGTATTTGAGTATATCCTGGAGAGATTTAGGACAGCATATAAATATTTTGCATGTCCACAAAGTAAAGATGGGATTAAATCCAAGCCAGATATCAAGAAAAAAGAAAAAGGGAAAATGAATAATAAGAAATCAGCGAGATCTGAAGAGCCTGTAGCAAACTGTTGCCTTCCACAAGAGGAAAATGTTGTAGATAAACAAAATACAGGAAGTGGATGTAACATACCAGAGAATGAAGTTGAATGTAATCAAGTGGTAGAAACTGTAGCCAAAAGTTGTATTTCCAAGGACGTCGACTCTTTGCTCCTCCCAACGTTGGACTCTAGTTACGATGAAGACAAAGAAGAAGCTTTATCCCTTATTTCTAACGAATGCTGTGAATTAAAGCAAAAATCACCGGAAGAGAGGGATGATTTAGAAGCCTCAGTTTGTGTAACCGAAGGTGAGCTCAGCCCCCACTGTAACTGCAGTGAACATCAGCCTGAGGACACCAACTCGAGCAATGACTTCTCTGACGCCGAGAGCAGGCAGAGCTCGGGCCCGGAGGCGTCTCCGCAGCCCAGGTGCACTGGCACACCAGCTACCTCGCCCCTCTGCGCAGCAGGGGGGGAACCCCAGGATCTCAAAGATGAAGGCAGGCTCTCCACAGAAGAAATGCATTACGTGTTTGATAAGTTTATTTTCACTTCAGGAAAGGTGAGCAGTGCTGGCCGTGTGGCAGGGGGCTGTGACTTTCAGATGGCTCAGACTGCGGGCAGATGGATGGCAGGGTGGGTGTTTCAGTCTGTTTTGGGAACGGCCCTGGGAGAGAACCTGTTGTTCAGGACTGCAAAACACCAACCTGTGCCCCATTTGGACTAGGTGGATGGTCTGTTGGCCCCATCTTACGCAAAGCTTTTTGGTTTACACATGTACAGATCCTGGGTTTTATTTTTTGTTTGTTTTGTGGGTTATTTTTCCCTTTCCTACTTACTTGTAGAATTTCCGGGTGCTTTTAGGTGCTGTGAGGTCTAAATGCAGCCTGTTGAGAGGTGTTCTATTCTTTCTAGAGGCTCTGTTGTTAATCATATGTTACGTGTTCTTGGCTACTTGGAATTGTTAGGTCTCCTGAACTATCTTAAAAGTAAAAAATTGCATTTATGCGCTGCTTTTTTCCCTGAAAGCCACCAACTATAGTATGCAGCATCTGCAAACGGGATGGACATTCCAAAAATGACTGCCCAGAGGATTTCAAGAAAATTGATCTGAAACCACTACCACCGATGACAGACAGATTTCGGGAAATACTTGATATAGTGTGTAAAAGATGTTTTGGTAAGTTTAAGAAGTGTTTGTACTCCACTGTATGCTGTGATCTGTAACCTGGAAAAATTAAAAACTGTATGGCTAAATTACTTATTTACAATTATTTATAATTCAGTAGGGAGAAGCACTTCCAGGTGCCCTAGGCTGCAAATTGACCAGTATTTTAATTTTCATCTAATTCCTGGCTGTGATACCTTGTAACAGACTTGAAAAACTAATGTTATGTGGGATTTTTCACAGGGTCTGTAAAAATTATTGATTTTTTTGTGCTTGTTCAAATTCTGTGGGGTCTTTTGGGAAAAGGCCCTTTTGGGTGCTGTGGTAGTTAACCTTGGCTGGATACCAGGTGCCCACCAGGCCACTCAGTGTTTGAATAACTGCAGTAAAATTGGAGGTCTTGAAATGAAACCCTGAAGACTCTAATGATATAAAAAGAAAAACACATATTTAAGCAAAGTAAACATAACAGAAACAAATCCCCATCTTTTAATTAGCTGAAAGAGACTTTACAGGTAGCTGAGTTTCATATCTGACTGTGTTTTAACTTGTTTTTACTTAGATGAATTATCCCCTCCTTTGTCTGAGCAACAGAACAGAGAACAAATACTGGCAAGTTTGGAAAGATTCATTCGAAAAGAGTACAATGGTATGTAACAGTAGGTAGTGATTTTTGGTAATGCTGTCTTCACTCATGGTGTCCAGAGCATGAAGATGTGATTTATCTCATTTTATTTTCCTGGCTTTAAGCAGTGGCATCTCTTTTCCCTCTGTATGGAAAGCTGTCTTGCAGACTTGACACTGAACGTCCCTTCATGCTGTTCCATGCAAATGTCCCCAGAGTGGAGGAAGAGCTGCCAGAGCATTAATGCAGACACAGGACTGTTGCAGTCAGGACAAAAAGAAAGTTTGGTTGGGTTGGTGTTAGCTTTGGTCGTGGGCCAAGGGCTGTTGCTGCTTAGTCACGGGTGCTTGAGTGTCTTAGAACTCTTAATGAGTTTATCTTCACGTCCCTTTTATAAAACAGGCAAAGGTGTCTTGCTACAGTGATGGCAGTCAAGGCACAGAGATCCAAAGTGATTTTTTTTGTAGGTGGTGTAAAACAGCACTAGAGCCAGGTACCAAACCCAGGTGTCCTGAATTCCAGTCCAGGGAAGGCCATCCATTCTGTGTATTTGGCCTGTCACCAAGGAATTGGGAATTCCACTTCCATCCACTGGCTGGGCCTCCACTTACCGGCAGCAGCTGAGGATTGAGACCTCTTACAAAGCTTTGAAAGACTTAAGGTTTCTGATTCTATTAAAGGTTAGGAAAAAAGCTGTGAATAGGTCTTATATATATTTTCCTAGCATTGGTTTCGGTTGAACAGAAAAATGTATTCTTTGCAATTAGGAAGGAATTCCTCTTAACTACATAATTTTCCTTTCCTTTACAAGACTGAAAAGACACTGTAATACTGCGTTGTAAACAGAGCAACTGGGTAAGAATGTTTCATAAAGTATAGTAATCTTACTGCCTGTATCTTCTTGAAGAGTATGTTTATGATTACAAAAACTTACTGGTTGACCAAACTTGCCTTGGCACAGGAAAAATCTATAACCTAGAAAGAGTATAAGTGGAACCGGAAACTTTGCTTGGGCTGCCTTAAGAGCAGCTCTGTCTTATCTTTGGGGTGAAGCTGTACTGGTGACTGGGTTTGCAGTTTGATTTATTTAAAACAGCAGAGTGCTGTCACATACATTGCACTGCATTTAGAGGTGCCATTTAATGGTTATAGTAACTCTATAATGCACCTGAGTCATAGAAAATTACCCGAGCTTTATCCTGCCTTACTTTCTGTAAATAATTTTTAAAGTATTGTGCTTCTTCCTTTATCAAAATCTTTGAAGTGACGTTGGAGGCTCTCTCTTGACGCTCATTTTCAGGGGCACCTGTACATTTCAGTTAAGCAATGTTGCACAGTAAGCACTTAACCATTCAGCTGTGATAGATTTACCTTTCTTTATGTATTCTTTTGATTAGACAAAGCCAGGCTTTGCTTATTTGGGTCCTCAAAGAATGGATTTGGATTTCGGGACAGTGATCTCGATATCTGCATGACACTGGAAGGCCATGAAAACGCAGAGGTAAGAGTTTTGAAATTGATGAAACCTGCTATTATAAATTCAAGAATTCTGTAAGATTTTTTAATTCACTTAAGATTTCTGTCCACAGAAATTTCTGTCCACTAGGATTTGCTAGTAGCACATTGGCTTTTTGCTGTCTGCACAATTGAAGCAAGATATAGCCTATTCTACTTTAATACCCTATAGACACACAGCTAGTGTACTGTAGATCTCCACATAGGGCATAGAGTCACCAATTTATTTAAATCCATGTGCTTGCTTATTGCCAGTAACAGACTTCTCCTCTATGAAATATACGTGACAGTAAATATGCCTGTTGGAATGGGATCCATGTTTTATGTCTGAAGCTGTGACATTTCTTTTTCCTAGAAGTTAAACTGTAAAGAAATAATAGAAGGTTTGGCAAAAGTCCTTAAGAAGCATCCAGGTAGGTGCTTTAAAATATCATTTGTTTTGTAGTTAGATTTACTGTAAATGTAGTTAATGGAAACATTTTACGTACTAAAGTGTTGCTTCCCCAGGTCTGAGGAACATCTTGCCTATAACAACAGCCAAAGTGCCTATAGTAAAGTTTGAACACAGACGGAGTGGCTTAGAAGGAGATATCAGTTTATACAATACACTGGTGAGCATCTGCTTGGCTTCTGTGTTCAGAGAAAGCTTTTTCATTCTTTCTGCCTCAAATAATCATTCGAGGGAATACTTTTGAAATCAGAATGAAAATGCTTTTGCGTGTCTGGTTTTTTTTCCTGCATTATTTAAACACAGCCCACACCCTCAGCCCAACCAAGTATGACCTGATGGCAGAGCAGGTCATGGCACAGAAAGCCCTTTTCTGTGGGTGTTTCTGAAAGCTGTTAGTGTCACATCCCCCATGGCCTGTCTGCCAGCAGGAGTAGTACAGCTCATTCCAGCTTTCACCCAGCACAGCGAAATTGCACAATTTCTTCTGTAATGGCTCACATTCCCACCTGTTTGATTTTTACTTTTCCTTCTTCCAGGCACAGCATAACACAAGGATGCTGGCTACATATGCAGCTATTGACCCTAGAGTGCAATATCTGGGCTACACAATGAAAGTTTTTGCAAAGGTAATAGAAAAAGAAAGTACTTATTTGTGCTACGCAGGTTTTTCTGCTACTGAGTTTTCCTTTTGCTAATACCAACTGGAAAGGAGACAGTAGAATGCTGTGTCCATATCTGGGAAAAGTCCAGGGATTACTGCAGCTTTCTTCTGGTGTACTTGCCTTGTTTTGCTTGATGTAAAAGTCAGCAGTAGGTAGGTGAGGGGTGATGGATGAATGCCTGAATCTCTACTAGATATGCCTGGGACATACACCTGACTTTAAGGGTTTGGAAATATCAAATACCAAATCTCCTGCACCTTTGTTATGATGTTCTAATTGAAAACTTGGTGTTGCTTTTTATTCAAGCTGCACTATGAAATACACTCCCCAGACACATCCAAAGAAAGCTTAGTGAAACTAGGGCAAATCTAAAATGGCTTATGGAGAGTGCATCATGCTACCAGAAGTTCATATAATAAAATACATCAAGATGAATAAAATAACTTTGTGCCAGAATGCAATGATCATATTTATTATTCTGTCACCAAGACTAGGAATGATTGTTGTCTTAGTGTGGTCACCGTAGTGCACGATATTGCCATGTCTCTTCTGTGTCCAGATTAAAAATGCCTTGTGTTGATAATAATGAATCTTATCTTTTTTTTGGTAGCCTTGCATACTGTGGTGTACATTCTAAAAATTTTACTTTAAAGATCAAATTTCCAAGTTGTGGGATGTACACTCCTGACTGTCTATGCAAAATGCTTCCTCCTCTGCTTGGCAGAAAAACCAGCAACAGCTGTCACTGCTGCTGCTAATGCGAAAGTAATTTGTGAATCCCTGTTTTTTCCAGACCTAGGAGGTTAAAAATGGGTTGTTTGTTATGACACAGGCTTGAGACAAAGGATATCTTAGATGCAGGTGCTGTGGAAAGGTTATACTGTAATAAGATCCTCAAGCATAGTAAGGTAATTCCCTGGTCAGAGGGTCATAGAGTGGTTTGGGTTGGAGGGGACCTTAAAGCTCCTCTAGTTTCAACCCCTGCCGTGGGCAGGGCTGTTTGTTCCACAGTATTGTGCAGGCTGGACAGTGGTTCATTAGGGATGTGTTACATGCTTGCAAATGCCACCTATGGCCTAAGTTGCCAGTACAACATGGAAATATTTGCCTATTAATTGATTATTTTTTAAAAAAAGGGAGAGGGGAACTGAAGTAAGGAGTCACAGAAACAGCTCGGGGAACATGAGTTTAGGAAAATTAAATTTTACGGTGTCAAAACCTGGGATTTCTGTTTTGGGGGTTTTAATTTGTTTTGTTTTTTTTTCAATTTGGCACATTATAATTTTTTTTAAAAAATTATTTTGGCTAAGAGAAGCTTTTCTGTTTTTATGTTAGTCAGTTATGCTGTGGATTTGCCAGATGGCAGTTGACTCTAGAGAGCATTTATTTTTCAGGCTTCATAAACCAATTTTTAGTTATGAGGTGAATGTGTTTGCTGTTACTGGTGGGGTTTCTGTTTGCAGAAGTTCACATGATAAAATATTCAGAAATTCAGATAATAAAATGTGAATTCTGTATTTTGTTTGAAATGTGTTTTTGCAGCGCTGCGATATCGGGGATGCATCCCGTGGGAGTCTGTCCTCCTATGCCTACATCCTTATGGTTTTGTACTTCCTACAGCAGAGAAACCCACCAGTTATTCCAGTTCTTCAGGAGGTGGGTTTGCAGAATATGAGGCTGTGAAAATAGATACACCTTTTCTTCAAGCCAAATAGGAGAAACCTGGGCTTTTAGGATC
>VXAY01004932.1:2583932-2618258 GCA_013399855.1 Oxyruncus cristatus | reverse complement strand
GGGGGGGGTTGAAGGAAATATGGGGCCCTTCAAATTAGCAGCTGCTTAACTCCCACTTGGTTTTAGTTGGTAAAACTTACTGAGAAAGTTAAAACAAAATTGGGGATCTGTTGGGCGTAAGTTCTGCAGTTACACTTACTTTGGGATTTTAGTTGTATGATGATATTTATATGCTGAACGGGATAGAAAAAAATTGGCAGGTGGTATGGAGAGAAGGGAATTGTAATTGTGAGACTGCACCAGATGCTCTTGAAATGTGAGTCCAGCTCTTCAACCAGTTATTGTCAGAAGCATTATTTATTGTTCAACACTTTATCTGTAAGAGAAAAAGTTTATTTTATTATTTGGTAAGGGGGGTAAAAAAAAAAAGGTAATTGATGCTTTGGTACAACTTTAAAGGTAATATTTCACGTGTGCCAGGAAACTTTACTAAGAAAATAATGTTGTGTACCTCCATTGTATGGGTGGAGAAAATATAATTAGACAGCTCTCTGCCTCTTCCTGGAGACATGCTGGAACTCCCAAGCACGTCTGAAAATTATCCCTTTCTGACTTTTTTTACTTTCTGTGCAAGAGGAAAATTGGCTTAAGCATTGCAGCTGAGACTCAGACTTTCTTGCTGGTTCTTTAGTAGTGGTTGGGGGTTGTTATTTTATTGCTACCCTGAGAGTGCATTTAAATAACAGTGGAATTTCCCCTTGGCTGTGCTAAAGTCAAAATGTAATAGAAATCATATAAAGTCTCCTTAGAGACTCTGTAGGCAAGAGGGATGTTGGAATCTTGACAAGGTAATTCAGTCATGTTTTCTTAGTTGCAAGGAACAAGTAAAAATTAAATATCCAAATAATTTGAGAGAGGTACAGCAATAATGCAAAAAGACTTGCTAACTTTTTTACCCATGGGAAATTGTGTCTGTATAAGATGTAGTTGTTAAAATATTTGTATTTTTGTGTTATTTTTAACAGCAAAACTGTGTTTTGTGGTGACTTAGAATTAAGACTGTGCCCTCTCTATTTTGGCAGATATTTGATGGCAAACAGATTCCACAGAGAATGGTGGATGGATGGAATGCTTTTTTCTTTGATGACATGGAAGAATTGGTAATATTCTAATTCCAGAAGAGTCACTAAAAATTAAACCTTGTTTTTATGGGAAAGCAGTAAATTTCTAGCAGTGTAATATATGAGTATTAAACTTCCATATCCATAATAAGAACTTCCCAAATGAGTTCTGTTTTGCTGAAATGGGTGTCTGCTTTATCTTGGTTTAAGTTCTAAATAGCATAAAGCAGGAAAAATACTTTTTATTCTCAGAAACAGTCTCTAGGATTAGTCTTAACTGTAGTGATTTAACCTTACTTTAATGAAATGAAACCAAACCATTCATGGTAGACAGACTTGTAATTAGAGAGGCATTGCAGGAGAAGAAGTACTTCAGTAACTGTAGCTGCATAAGGTGTCTCCAATTGCAGAAGAAGCGTCTGCCTTCCCTTGGGAAGAACACTGAATCCCTTGGAGAGCTCTGGCTGGGCTTGCTGAGGTTCTACACTGAGGAATTTGACTTCAAGGAATACGTGATCAGCATCCGGCAGAAGAAGCTGCTGACGACGTTTGAGAAGCAGTGGACGTCCAAATGCATTGCCATCGAAGGTGCTGCTCTGCTGCATGGCCTTGCCATTGATGAGGGAGTAATGAACTCTGGGGCTGGAGAATCTGTTCTCTTTGCACAGGATCTTTATGTGAGGAAACTACCAGCAGTGTTTTAAAAAAGTCCCACAGCTCCCAAAATAAGATTAGACTCATAACTTTCACTAAATGTCAGTAAATCACTCTTCTTACTGTATTATGGGTGGTCACATGTTTTCAAAACACTCAGCATTGCTTTGCTGTGGTCTGCTCTGTGAATGCATTCAGAATAGAATTCTCTGCATTAAAATAAAAGCGAATCTATTACAGCATGTATTTTCCGACACTGATTTGGTTTTCTCCCTTCTTTGCACAGATCCTTTTGACTTGAATCATAATCTTGGTGCTGGAGTCTCTAGAAAAAGTAAGACGTTAATGTCTACTAAAGATTAATCTTCACTGAGTTGTGCCTTTTCTGTTGTTTTCTAATAACTTTGTCTTTCTTCAATAGTGACCAATTTCATAATGAAGGCATTTATCAATGGCAGAAAATTGTTTGGCACCCCGTTCTACCCAGCTGTTGGAAGAGAAGCTGTAAGTTTTCAGAGTTTTTTTTTAGTGTGCTTTTTACCTTTCTGTTTCCACTGAATCGATGCACCCACGGCAAATCATCTGTATGTATTTATCAATTTGGTATGCACAATGTATGGAATTATACCACATAAAATGTACAGCTTAGTATTGGGCTCCTGCAATATAAAATTCACAGGAGTAGTTGGGTGGGTGATGGGTATTTTTGGGGACAGTAAACTTTATTTGGTTCTTACTTTTAATAAAACTTCTTCTTGTGTGACATTAAGTATTGCAGAAAACTGCAGATTTGGCTACAAAACCCAGAAACAGCTTTAGGAACTTTACTAGCTGTTCATGTAGGTAAAGCAAACATATTCAAGAGATGTTACACTGTTTTACCCATTGGGAATAGTAAGAGTTCCTGCTTAAGGAAGGCAAAGGATGATGATTGACCATTTTATTAACAGCTGATCTTCAAAATTTGCCCAGTTAGTTAGTTAGGGTCAGGAATGCGTTCATGAAACATTATATTGGAGAAAGTGCTCCTCTGTGCTCCAGGGTCCAGTCATTGAGGTGTAATAGGCAACTGTATCTTTTTTTTTTTTTTTTACTATGAGCAAATAAATCAGCTGGAATTAGTGTTTTTAACATCAACTTAGAAACGTGTTTTCTAAAGTAGTTTAGAGGGTTTTCTCCTGGTGACTTTTAACTAGGCTTGTGATTCTAAAGGATTCTAAAAATACTTTGAAAGCTTTTATTTCCCATTGTCCTTCCCTACCTTCTCTTTTCCATTTACTTGCTTTATCTGTGATTTTTTTTCCCTGAGTTTTACCTCTATTTCAGTCTTTCAAGCAAGACAGTACTTTCACAGTATTTATGTTGCTCAGAGGCTGTAAACTGTGGCCTTCATGCTGACACACATCAAAACTGTCCTGAGCAGCTGTCCTGAGCAAATTCCAGGGGAGGGGAGGGATACAGGTCAGTCTGCAGATGCTCCATCTGTTCCCCACCTGAGCTTTGTTCTGTCCAGGGGGATATAATCATGTCATTTGGGAAGGGACGTTGGCTGCTTTGAAAAGAATTCAAGCAGTGACTCAGACACCAAAATAGATCAAACTTGCCCTCTGAGGAGCCTTTGGGGATGTAGAAGGTAAGCAGCAAGCTGGAGCCTGGATGAGCTGTTCTGCAAATTCAACCTCTGACCTTGAGACCAAACACCCATTTTTAGCCCAGGCTGCTCTATGTCTCTGAAAAAGCTGCCATTATCTAGGGGAAGAAAAGGACCAGGTATAATCCCAGAAGCAGTAACATTTAGGGAACAACAGGAGCTGAAAGCTGTCCGTGATGCTTCCATTTCTCAGTCTTGTAAGTGAATGGTTTATATATCTTGTCTGCCTGTGTTTTTATAGGAATACTTTTTTGACTCGAAAGTGCTGACAGATGGGGAATTGGCACCCAATGACAGATGTTGTCGCGTCTGTGGAAAAATTGGTCACTACATGAAAGATTGTCCAAAGAGGAGGAGGTGAGTAATGTCAAGGGCTGTCTGAGATTCAATCGGAAGAGATTTGGATGTTTGAAGATTTAATGGAAGTGAAAAAAATTGCAAGCACACACAGAGTAAAATCAAGTCTATAATATGTTAACATGTAGTCAAGCTTTACGTAAAGTTTAGATCATTAAATTATCTTTTTATAGTGTAAACATTCAGATGGAGGCCATATTACTTGGCTGCACAATTTATCATATATTAAAATGGATTTCCTGTAGTGATCATGTTCAGAAGACAGCGTTGAATATGAGTTGTTCTGTAGATCTGATAACGTACATCTGCAAGGCAGGTAAAAGCTCATTTATTCAACTCTAGGAATAGTTAAAATGTACAGAGTTAAAGTGTGTTTCTGTAACATCATATTGGTGCCAGTCACTTGGTGACCTTGCACTTGTACATTAATTTCATTCATTAATTTTGGATCCAGAACTCCTGCAAAAGGAGTCCCCAGTACCTGCAGGTCAGTATCTCCAGAGAGAGTTTAGCAGGAATTGACAGAGAATGTGCCCTCCTTGTATTTTTACAGCTTTGGATTTTTAATGACCCATTCATGGTAGGTTATCTGACTCCTCCTAAAACCTGTTGAAGCCCTTAGAATGCAGTCTGGGCTTTTCTCATGTGCTCCTTATTGTCAGTTGTGTGCTCCATAATTCTTTAAAGGATTCTTGGTCTCTTCCTGCTACAAAGTCCTTATTTTACAGCCTTTGGTTCAGTCATCAGAGCTCAAGATACATGAACGTGGACTGGAACCCTGAGGTCACAGGTGGACTATTTCTTTCATCTGCTCTCTGAACAAGCAGTAGCACATTGAATTGCATCACTTTTTTTCCCTACATCTGCCTCGGGGAAAGAAGTTGTGATCTGCTCTTCACACAAACTGCTACTATAGCACAGCCACACAGAATATCTGTCAAATTGTATATACAGCTTACAAAATAATATTACTATGTAACAATCCTACAGTTACCTCGTGGAAAAAGACCTTTACTTCTTGTCTTGGTTCCTGATCCCTATTTCTTCTCCTGTTGTATTAGTACAGAGTGTTTGAAAGAGCCGTGGTGCTTTCTTTCATATCCTGTCTAGGCTCAGACACTCTGTTAGAGAAATATGTCCTCTCTGTCAGGGGGAGGTTGTATCTACAAGGTCATTTGTTTTGGGTATGTTCTGGCTCAGTGGGATTGCTGCATAGACCTACTCCCAAGCTACCTGGCAGGCTAAGCCTGTTTAACTGCAGGCACAGTTCTGCACTAATACAGTCAGACAGCTTTGGGACGAGTCTGCAGAGCTTCTAAGTTCATCAAGTTTATACAAACAGGTTGTTAACCAGCCCAGAATCTGCAAGTGTTTTTCTGGGATTTCTAAGATACTTTTTTTCTGGTACAGCTGTTGGTTGTGTAACCATTTCCTTTGAACATACCAATGTAACAACTCCACAGGGGGTTGGGTCTGTGTGTGTGGTTTGGTATTGCTAATAAAAATTATTCTTAAGGTTGAAGAAAAAGGAGAATGAGAAAGATGATGAAAAAGAAGTGAAAGATGATGACAGAGAAACAAGAGAGAAAAGGTGTTTCATCTGTGGGGATGTGGGTCATGTTAGGAGAGACTGTCCTGAATTCAAACAGACCCGTCAGAGAAATAACAGTGTGCCAGGTAAGTTAGTTTGTGTTGTTAGTCTAGTTTGAAAGTTCTGAGATCCCTTTTCTTTACATTTTTGTACAGACCTGGTAATTAACCTAAAAAAATTCTTGTAACTAATGTTTTCAGTCATTGCTTTTAGTCTAAGTGTTGCTTTTCTTCAAGGGGAGTAATGTCTCCTGAAGTACAGTCTTTGCATGGGTGGTAAAAAACTGTACTCAGCAGTAAGTATAGTGGACTTCAGGGTATGGCATTACCTGTCTGCCACTCACACTGGCTGCATTTAGAAGTAGTAATAATTATAATAATAATTGAATGCATTTCCTCTTCCAAATGTTTCTCAAATGTTAGCTAACCCTACACCATCTGTGAGAGGTAAGTAAATGTATTTTCACCAAAAATCACCAAAAAAGTGTACAGATGAGTTAGGAGGTTAGATCCAGCTTTCCAATCCCTGATAATACTTAGAGACTAGTCTAATTGCAAACCCATTCAACTTAGGCCCTTAGGTGGCTGTGCTACTTGAGAAAGTAGAGAAAGCACTCATAGATGAACTTCAGAGGGAACCTTGCTTCTTTTCTGTGTTCTGTTATCTTTTACTCTCTTTCCTTTACTTTGCCATTTAAAATGCCACTGCTTACAATAGTAGTGTGGAAACCCACCTGATAGCAAAGTGAGCCTTGTTCATGCTAGAATTTGTTTTACTCAGAACAGACTTTGTGTTTAGCTGCTGTAGCTGTTAATGTTGTCTGTCGCCAGTAGAGGGACAGATTTTTACTTAAAGGAGAGGTTAAAGTGATTTACTTACTTTGTCACATGCGTTATTGCTGCCTCCCAGTTCTGTTCATTCTGTGTCACCTGTAGCCTGTGGTTTGTATTGACACTCTTGTTTCCTGCTCAGGCACCCAGCTGGTCCGGGGCATGGTGAATTCCCAGCTGGTGGCCGTGAGCCAGCAGCAGGTGGAGCGGCCCCTGCGCACGAGACAGTCCTCGGAATGTGTAAGTTCAGTGAGCTGGGGGTTGGGGTGAGCTGGAGCAAACCAGCCATGCTGGGAACAGCTCGGTGGTATTTCCTCAGATTCTGGCCCTTATAGTGACAACATTGCATTCCACCACCTAATGAAACTTTGATTTGTAACAGTGTCTCTTGGAGAGCATTTATGGCTTTTCTATGAGGTGGAAACCTCATAGTCAAATTTCACGTGAGGTACCTTGCCAGATCGAAAGGCCAGATTTAAGACAGGAAGCCTTTCCAAGTCTTGCGTCTAGTTATTCTGGCAACGTTCTGGAACTACTGAGGGAGGTAAAGCATAGCTCACTGTTGACATGCTGGAGACTGAGGGTAGTGACAACCATGACTCTGGTCAAGAGGACTGTCTTAAGGGAGTGTCATGGACAGACAGGGAACGCAGGTGCATCAGACTTCAACCAAAAGTCTGCCAGAGCACACTAGAACCGCAAGCAGAACAAAGGGGAAATTGTTTGTTGTTTTGTCTTAGAATTTGTTCAAGTCTCTGTAGAACTACATAAAATATGTTTAACCTACTTTTAAGTGTAGATGGGTAGCAGAGGGTATTTGAACAAATACAGCTGCTGGCATTTAATATTTTTGGAGTACAGAATACAAAAGAAATTAATTTGTTTTAAGCTGTTTAGTCTCAGAAACATGTGCCTGGTAATGAAGCAGGCAGGTAAGCAAACAATCTGGGCTGCTGATCATGAATGCTCTAATTGATCAGCAAGCATTTATTGGTATGTTGGCTCCAGTAACAGACACCTTATGACATTATTTTTACTATAATAATATTCTGTTAAGGAGGAATTGATAGAGCCCTAATCTCAGTGAAGGGCTGAACATGTCACAGGAGGATTTTTTGGGGAGCCTTGTATTTCTGCTTGGGAAATTGAGGCTGGGCATGTGGGTGCACACACAGGCAGACACATGTGCACTGGACCTACTGCTTTTGCACATTCTTATGTCCCCTGGATGTCATCAACTCTTTGTGTTGCATGGTTGTCATTGGGCCAGGATTTCTTGATGTGCTGTGCAGGAATTGTTTGAGGAGAATGGGAAGGGGGAAATATCACTGAAGCAAGAGGTAGAGAATAGGAAGCAGATCAAGAGTCTGGAGCTTAACACTACTCCAGTCCTGCTGCTGGCTTGTCCAGTGCATGCTTGTGGTGGGTTAATGTTTGCAGGGAGGCTGTAATCAGTGCATGTGCTTTATTTTTATAGCATCTAAACTGTTAAACTAGTGGTCATCTTTCAAATTCTGGTTTTACCTTCTCTTCCTGGTTTGATAGAAAGATATGGGAGGCGCTCACACAGGAACAGTTGGAATAGCAGCAGGGAGCAATCCCAGCTTCTGGGCTTTTTCCCGTGCACAGACACAGAGCATGCTGCTAGAAGGAACGCTCTGGCATGGGGAAGTCCTGCAGACCTCTGGTCATAGGAGAAAAGTGACTGCCAATTTAAATGGACAGGGGAGCAGTCACGGGTAAGGACAAGCTGCAGAGACCTTTACTTGAGGTGTTTGACAGCAGCTGAGGCACTTGGAGCTTGGCTGGGGGCTGTAGTCCATGGAGAGAAGACTCAGTCTTGGGGGGAGAATGAGATCTGAGATTCACGTAATCCTGTCTGGTTTAGGTACCTGTCTGTCATTTGAATGCCTCTTTGGAGGCACTTACTTTATGCCATCAGCATCTTGTCTCAGTGTTTAGAACCAGATTTAGTTAATCCAGACACTGGTATTAAATACTGACAGATAAATTGGGGAACTCTTTTCTCAGCTACTCCAGTTCTTGAAGTGCTTCCTTTCCTAGTTGCAATTCCAAACAGATGAGATGGCCTCATGCCTGTTTCTGTTGCTGATAACGGGCGAGCTTTGTAAGACTTCTGCAAAGGCTGTAATAATTATTATTTCTGTGCCTTTGGCTGTGGCCTAACATCAGGTTATGAAGGTTGAAATTGGGTTTTGGGGGTTTGCGTTTCTTGTTTAACAGATTTTAAAAAAGTAAAAGAAATGTTAGGAGTTTTGGAATTACTTGAACTGTGAACCACTCTATTTAGAAATAAAGTAATTAGTTAATGAGGTGCTGGGTTGTAGTAAATAAGTAGGGTGGGGAAGAAGCTCATTAAAAATCAGAAACAGATGTGTGAATAGTCTAATGACAAGCTTGGGGCTAATGTTTGCTCAGAATGATGTCTCTGGTGGGATGTGCCACATGAACAAATCAAACTATCTGTTGGTGAAAGTCAGCATCAGTGGAACTGCACTTACTGAAACCAGCAGGAACTTGGGTGCAGTGTTTGGGGTGTTGCTGGGGAGGGCTTTACCTTTTTTATGAATAGTCTAATACAGTGGGTGCTTACTAAAGAAATCAGCCATTAAATAAGTAGTGAACTAATCAGAAATACTTTTTTTTTCCCTCCAGTCTGATTCGCATCAATCATCTTACTCTCCACAACCTCAGCAGTTTACCCAGAACTCCTCTCAGCCAGCCTCCATTAACCAGACTCAACCACAATCAATATCCCAGTCTAAGCACGTTCCACAGCCACAGCAGGGTGCACAGCCACCCCATCAGGTCCAGCTGCCTTTGTTTAACTTTCCCCAATCTCCCCCAGGTCAGTATTCCACCTTGCATAACCTGGGACTGCTTCAGATGCACCATCACCAAATTCAGCTTCCCAACACTTCTTGGCCCATTCATGGGCCTGTTATTCACTCTGCACCGGGTAACCCTCCTCATTCTACAAATGTTCCATTTTCTATGAGATCTGGCAGCAGCAGCACCACAAATAACCAGAGCAGTGTAAGCTTGAATGATCCCAGTATCATCTTTGCACAGCCTGCTGCCAGGCCCATGGGAATCCCCAGCACTTCTCATGAGGGACACTGGCACAATCCTGTGACTCCAAACTCACTGGTGAACAATGGCACTGTGGGGAATTCAGGTAACTCTTCTCTGTTGTATCAAACCTCTTGCACTTTGTGTACCAGTGTTAAGTGTTACAGAAACAGCTAACTCTTGCAACTTGTTTTAAATATGATGCTTAAGAGACTAAACCTTTACCTTCAGTGTCTTAACGTTTTCATCGGAAAACCAAAAAAAAATCAGGCAGGTTCTGTAACTGTGACTTGTAAGCATTGGTCCTGTCTGCTCTTATGGCTGTGCAACAGTGAGAAATCCTGCATTCAACTGAGAAACGTCCTAATCATTGTTTGAGTCTAAAGCACATTGCTGTGAATATGCTGATAAATAATGGTTTTGTTTTGTCATAGAATCATAGAAACATTAAGGGTGGACAGGCCCTCTAGGGTCAGTATATTGTTACATAGTTTATTAGATAAATGCTGAGACTGCAACCAGGAACTTAGAGACTGGTAGAATTATAGCTGCGCAAGTCGAATATTGCCTCCTTGCATTTACGGCAATATCACATCTTCTTATCCATTCTTTTTTCCTGGAGTTTATCCTGCCACATTCAACTTCCATAATCTCGATGTCAGTTCCTGAAAATACATTTTCCTGCAACAAGTGGGCAACAGCCTCTCACCTCATAGCAAAGCCAAGTGTGTTTGAGGCTGAGAAAAAGCAGTATATAATAATTACAGCCCATTCAGTTTTCTCTGCAACAGAGGCTGCCTCTGTGGCAGCCCCTAAGTTTTAACTGTTATCTGTAGATCATGGTAATGGTCTCCTGACTTATTCTGAGTGTGTAACTCTTCCTATGTTTAAAAAACCCACATCCATCATACAACATAGTGGGGCAGTTCTTCACAAGGTGGAAATTCTGAGTCTCCTGGCCAGCCGTTCTCTGCACTAATATGGTGATTAACAGCAACAGGAGATTTTCAGCTGAGTCAACAGTGTTGGGTGAGGAGTAATTCACCAATGAGTTTCAAATACATGTTAAGGTGCTGGAGACAGATGATTTCAAGCTTTGTGGGGAATATATTTTAGAGGATACGGAAACTGCTACCCATGTGTTTTCTGTGTCTGCAGTGTGCTGTGTCCCTCCCTCTCCATTTCTGATCTTAGTTCTCTGTCCAGGCTTGTCTCTCCCCTTCTGCATGTCCACCCTAGCTTTGACTTTTTCTCAGGCAGCTCCTTCCAATCCACATCTCCTTGCCCAGGTAGCTGCCTTCTTTCAGACAAGCTCCACAAAGTCTAGTTTCTTCTCCATTCTCCAATTTTCTTGTGCTGTTAGTCACAGTTGTTTTTTTTTTTTTTTCTTCCCATCCCTCATCTTCCACCTATTTCTGACCTCATCACACTCGTTTTCCTAGTTCTGTCACAGTATTTCTCCTCTTTGTATTTAATCAGTTTTATTTCCCTTTTGGCTTAGCTGCCACTAAGGTGGATTCACAGTAGAGATGAGCTGTCTCCTCTCTCTTTGGTTTGCTTTCTTACTTGTCTTGGGACAACTTAAGAACAGTAAGTTTTTGGAAACTTGGTCTTGGCTCACATAACCTTGACTTGGGAGGAGCTGCTTAAATTTTGTTTTCAGTAGATAACTGCTCAGAAGTAGGATCACTAGAAGTTTCAGACAATGTTTTTTCGTGCATACTCCAGAGCTACACCTCATGTTGTGTCTCCTGCCTCCTTGGATGTTTGATTTCTCATCCTTAGTGTTGCTGTGATACTGGAATTTTAAATGGAATAGCTTACAAACTTTGGAAATAAGTACACAAATTGTATTTTAAAAAATCAATTTTAATCAATTTTAATATTTTTAAAAATCAATTTTAAGTTGGTCTGATGATCTAGAGAGCAAGTTTCTTAAGCATATTAGTTATTAGTGGAATTCCAGTGTACATCTGAGAATTATTTCTTGCAGTAGGATAATAGCTTTCATGTCAGTGGATATTTGTGTGGGATCAGACAGTAGTAATGTTATTCAGACCTTGTATTGTCATCATCAGAATGACATAGGAATAATGAAATCATAGGTCTGGATTTTAATACTGATTCATCCTCTCTCTTCCTCCCCAATAAATTCTATTACAGCGAATTATGAAATAATTTAGTTGGTAACTTTATCGATGTATGTTTAAAAAAAAAAGTAGCACATCAGACTAATCACATTAAGTCCCCTGCAAACTGTTATTTAAGATGTAAATTGTATTTGTGACTTACTGTTTAATTATTTCAACTTGCAATGTGCTTTTCCCTTTCAATTGAAAAATAGATCAGGGTTTCCAAGGACAGTTTGGTAAAATGAACCCTCCTTCTGTCCCTTGGGACCATGGGACCCCTACCCATTTTCCTCTCCTCCGAGGAGCGTGGCCTTACAATATGCCTCAGAACTACATGCAGCAGGGAAATGCCAGCTACCCACCGAACAAACCTTTCTACCCTCAAGGTACTAGAACTAGTATGTGCATCCACAGCTCATGCAACATGTCTCTGTGCTGTCTCAAAGGCTTTCAAAGCCAAGGAATCATGTTTCACCTGCTAAGCTCCCTGGAACCATAATGAATCCTAGAGTCGAATCAGTGCTTTGGCTTCCTCGAGGGATGGATGGAAATCCTTGTGGGAGGGAAGGGATTAAATCAAAGTCTGAAATCTGAGCCAGTTTGCAGTCTAGTGCACTTCTGCCCTCTTCTTCCTTTGCTGCTATCTCACTGTAGAGCCACCTCTGCTGAGGTTAAGATGATTGGCCCCTGAGCATCTTAAAAATAAGAAGAAATATTTGTCCTAATAATTTTATTTGGCTTTTGTGCCTTGCTGTGTGGAATGACTTATATAAACTTGCAAGACCATAGAATAATTTGAGTTTGGAAGGGGCTTCTGGAAGTTACCTAGTCTAGACCGTCTGCTGTCAAAGTGAGGTCAGGTTCAGTTAGTCAGGGTACTCTGAAGGAGTGACTTTATCTCAGCCTTTTATGATGGCAGTGAAAGGTAGAGGTGTTCAGCATCTGGCAGGATTGGGAAGGGCTGCAGGAGAAACGATGCCCAAATTTGCCTTGGAGGATTTGCAGTTACCTGTTGCTGGGTCACCTGGTATAAAATGAGATACTGGTGCAAATCCTTTTCGAAAATGTAATCTACTGGCTGTAACAGGGTTTCCAAGTGAAACCTAAATTTATCTAAAATCCTAAAGTTATTTGTCTTAAATATATGAAGTAATACAGCAAAACGATGTATTGATAATTCTTAGGGAATTTTGGAGATAGGACATAGGATATTACTTTAGTAATACTGCATTGTCCCATTAAATGGGTTAGTTGTACACATAGCATTTGTGTCAGTCTAGTAAATGGCTTTATTTCTAGGTTAGATTAGTACACTGAATGTAGCCAAGCACTGTTAAATGTTGGATTTGCTGAAGTAACTGGTATCCATTTTCTTTTAGCTGGTCCACTGATGCAGAGTAACCAGCGTTTCCCGCTTCTGTCTCAAGGACACCCACACTTGAATCTGAATTACATTCAACAGAAAAAGTGAAATTCAA
This sequence comes from Oxyruncus cristatus, assembly GCA_013399855.1. Lineage (NCBI taxonomy): Eukaryota > Metazoa > Chordata > Aves > Passeriformes > Cotingidae > Oxyruncus > Oxyruncus cristatus. The sequence continues at coordinate 2,605,411 of VXAY01004932.1, read as the reverse complement.
TGGGGTTGTGGGTGGGTGGGGGGAGGGGAGGAAAAAATTCAGGTTCTGATTTAAAATCTTAATGCAACATGTTTAGATACAAGATTATTTAAGACTGTTTTTAAACTGTATCATTTGTACATAGATATGAACTATAGTTTTTACTAGTATCACAAAACTGAGTGATACAAATTTCATCTATTTTATTACCCTATTTTTAAGGGGAATTGTGTTTTGGTTTATCTTGATAAACTGTAAAGAGAGAGAATTTTTAAAATTAAGTTCTTTATTTTCTATTAGCTGTATTCATACTTTGGTTGCTTCAGACTTTATATATATTGTTCTAAAAAAAAAAAAATAAAATTAGAAGGGGATTTCCTGTGTTTAAAAATTTGTCACTTCTATTCTTTACAGAACTATGTAGTGCCAAAAAACTTTTTAAAAGAAAAATAAAACTGCAAAAAAAGGACATAAAACTTTTTCCTCTTCCCTATTTGTATGCATGCTTGAACTGGAATTAAGAAACAAGAATAATAAAAATGGCTTAATTTTAAAGATCTTAGAAAGATGAGCATCTTAAACAAGTCATACAAGCAGTAGACTTGTTTTTCTCCATGCTGGAGTCATTGCATGTGGTGTTCACAGCCACTGTGCATGTCTTGTAAATTCCTGAGGGAAGAGCACACCTGCTTTTCAGTTCATTAACTTTGCAAAATAATATGCAGATACTCTGGAAAATTCTTGCTGTTCTGGGAAGTAATTTTAAAGAGGACTTTCCATAAATTCTCTAGGCATACTCTTTGTGTTGTCAGGACTCGCTGGGCAATGTATGAGAATCCCTAAGCCCTAAATGCAGGGATGAACCTGCCAGTCCCTGCTCCTGAAACCAGGCTGTCAATAAAGATACGGTACACAAGGCCTTAACAACTGACTTCCTGTGATACAGAATAAAGTGTACTATAGTGAGAATTATAACTTCAGAAAGAGCTTAATTAGTCTACATTTAAAAAACAGGCACTTGATTCAGAGAAGGTAGACCGGAGTATCACAGTGTCATATTCAGGGAGGCCACAAACTATGCTCAATGTAGTGGTTTGCTGTCTTTAAATATATTGAACTTCTTGCCCCAAAAGAATCAAGCACTTTGTACTACTTGAACCCTCTAAGCTGTCTGAGAGGCAGCAGAAGCAGCAGATTAACTTGAGGGTGATTTTTCTAAAGGAACCTGTGACAGCTGTGTGTTGGAGAGCAGTTCTGAGGCTTTTGCCAGTCTTGCTTCCCCTTCTATACTGGAGCTCCAAGATAGCTCAGGGCTGGTGGCTCTGCAGTGTCTGGGACTGTAACAGACACTTCCTGGGCAACTCTGATTTGAGAATGAAGCAGCTTCAAACGGGGAACATCTAAGCACAGTATTACAAAAGAAACAGCCAGGAGCCTTGAAAGACAAACCTTTTTTATTGCTCTTCACTAGCTTTTATGGGCCTCAAGAAAAACAATTTAAAAAACGATCCTCAAATTCTATCACAAGGATTACTCACTACATAAAAAGTATCCTGAACTTTGTTTTAATAAAAAAATCCCAACACAAAACAAGACTTGCAGAAGAGAAGAATGACTGAAGAAGTGGGCTGCTAAAGCAGCCAGTACAGATCCAGCTGTCCCCTAAAGCAGATAGGACAGCATTAGACTGCAGTTCAAGGTCCTTAAATTGTGTGCTGGGTTTAGTCATTCATTCCCTCGACGACTCTTTTTGTGACTTTTCTTAGATCTGAAACAGAAAAAAATAAAGCTCTCTGACACAGTACTAGTAATTCATTAGACCAAGATGAGTCTTAGCAGTAAGGGCTGTTTTCTGCAGTCAGATATGGATGGTGTGACTTCACTACAACACTCAGAACAGTACTCAGTGAAATGCTAGATCTCCAACACTGTAAAGCCACCTTCAGTCTCCAAGATTAAATGACAAGCAAGAGCTGCTACAGCAATACAGATACCCTGAAAAACAGGTCAAGCCTTTACCTTTCAGGTGATTTGGAATGACTTCTGTGTCTGTGACTTCGGTGATGCCCTGTAAGATAAAAAGGTACAGTTACTTCCACAGACCCCAGAATTCTTTTTTGTTTGCCAATGCAATCTGCTCCTAGTGACCAAGTGTGCCAGATAAAGGCAGAACAACCCTAGCTTTAATTAGGCACTCAAATTACCCTCCTGGCAGTTATCTGAAAACTTGCTCAAGGCAATTTTACATGCATTAAAAGAGTTCTCCAGCTGTGCTTTCATGTAACCAGCACTTTTGTCAGCTGGATTAAGCACCAGTGCTATGTCTTGACACAGATCTTTCTTGCAGTGGATGTTCTCCTGATAAAGACTTGCCAGAGTTAATCTGCAAGTACTGGAAATACCTGGAGATTTAGATCTGGATCTGTGGCGCCTTTCCCTGGACCTGCTCCGGTGCCGCCTCGGGCTTTTGCTGCGATGCCTCTCCCGGCGTGGTGATGGGCTGAGAGAGAGACACTTGTAAGAGAGCTGGACTAAAAATGCACATGTTCTAATCTTAAATAACAGAATAAAACACTACCTTCTTCTCTTTGGAGAGCGACTTCGCCTGCAATTGGGGGAGAAAAGCAAAAATTACTAAAAATCATGAGCAGAACCAGCTGTTTCATTTCCCACATCCTCCAGCAACAGCACCAGGGCCTCCCCTACCCCTGTTAGTGTGTGCTTGGCCTGCTGCACAAGGACCTGCTTCTGGACTGGCCCATGCAGGGAGCAAGGGAGGTTAGTGATGAGTTTTTCCTGGTGGCTTATCAGTAACAGGAGTTTACAGGATTTTCTCTGCAGCCTCTGGCATAGAGGAAAACAAAGCACTTGTTTCTCCTTTACATCCTCACTGTATTGTCAAATTAAGCGAAAGTTGGCCAGCAAGTTCAGAATTTACTGAAGGACTGGAGAAACAGGCAGAGGGGTTGAGTGTGGCTGTGCACTGCAACTCCTTACTTTAGGAAGTGGCTAAAGGAATTGGGATGTGTGAGAGGTTCTGGCTGAACTGCCACCTTCACCTCTGTGCTCCAGCCACCTGCAGTAGAATAGGTAAAAACACTGCTCAGGAGAGTCACGTCACCTCCTTGGAGACCTGCTCCGGCTGCGCCTGTACCGCACAACGGGAGATCTGCGGGGTTTGTCCAGGTCTCTGTATCCCCTGCGGCGGTGGTCGGGAGACGGTATTCGTTCCAGCTGCAAACAAGGAGGGGGAGGGTTCTCTAAGTCTTGTTTCATCATGGTTTTTAGCTACCAGTACATATTTCTGAACAATCAGTATAAATTACAAAAGTCGTGCAGTCAAGCTTCCCCATCCTCAGGTATCTCATGTGAGTGATTCTGCCTAAACCTGCCCACTGGAAATTAGAACAGCCACTTCTCATACTGTTGATTCTAAAGAACAGCAGCAGCAGTTACTGTGATGGTCATAATAACTTTCATCATCACTCTCAGTTCTTTCCATTACACATATATTTAAAACAATTTACCTGAAATATGTTTAACACAGAACAGATCCAGATTTGTGAACTTCAGGAGACAGAAAAGCTTAATGAACACAGAGCACACAAGGACTGCTTCAGGATCTAACAAATCCTCTCAAGCTGCTTATAAATATTTTAAGGGGGGAGATAAGAGTTGTCAGCAGCCTCCTGGTGCCTCCCCTCAAATATTTATCATAGACCATAAAGTGTTCTAAAGTGGTTCAGCTTTACCTATCCCTTTCCAAAATAGTTCACCAACCTTTTCATCTTCCTCTTCCTCCTCCTCACTAGATTCTACATCATCCATGTCTTCTTCCAGAGCACTAACGCGAGGCTCAAGTTGCTCAGCTTCTTCCAGAACATACCGTTTCTACAAGAAATGGCAACTTTATCCAACATAACTCAAGTAAGAACAAACACCTGAGGAGGCATCCATAGCTTATACAACAAGCCAGTAACTGACACAACCACTGAACCTGATGCAGTTAAGAATTCCATAACCATCTACTTTCCCCAACCTGCAATCGAGGCAGAATGATATCGCACACACGTTCCTCGTGGAGCAGCTCGTCAATGAACTCATCCACGTGCATCAGCTCAAATTCTGCGGGTGAAAAACAGCATTTAAGAGACAAGATTATTGGCTAGAGCAAGGGTGAAACACTCCAGACAATTTATGTCAAGTGGGCTGGTTATGACACAATTGTTTAAGTTTATATTGCTAAATAGAACAGTTCCTTTTATCTAGCATGACAGTTGAACAAAAGACCACAGCGAAGTAGTTCTTACCCCCATTTCTGTTCTGACTCTTTATTTTTCTATAGTCATTGTACAGGGGTTCCAAGTACTTGTAGCAGTCAATGGCAGTGCCTGTCAGCCTCATGTACAACGCTCCAAGCATTCGGACATACCTGGAAAGGAAACCTCCTCATGGACCTGGGCTTTTTGCACAGTTATCAGTTTGGATAAAAGAAGAGTTTTTCCCATAAGTTTCTGAGGAGAATCAGTACACTAAATATAATACACAGCCATTTAGATTTCCTCCTTCACATGTTCAAGTTTATGAAAAATACATATAGTCAAATGCATATATATATATAAACATAAAAAAAATATATAAAATGTCCATATGGGTGTATCATCGATAAAGATAAAAGAAATACCAAAGAAAAATTAGATTAACGTGGCTCCCTCTATGGACCTTGTTCCTAATACTTCAGGCAGAGGTTTATTCCCACAGAAAGCACATACCATGAGTGCAAGCCACTCTAAACACAAATGACAAGGAGAGCAATCTCAAAGGCAAGAGGAAAGACTTGGTTTTGTGCAAACTCAGTTTATCAGGGCCCAATGAGAGCTAAACCCTGCAGAGGTATTCCTGGCTGTTTTGGACAGATACTCATTACAACAACACAAAATAATGGGGAAAATTGTGCTACAACTTACTTGAAGTCCTCGTTTTTTATGAACTCCACTATGATGTCCTTCTCAGGCTGGATCTGCAGCATCTTCAGCGTCAGGCACAGGAAGGGCGTGGGCTTGATGTTCCCTCCATAGACCCCCCCCACATACTTCAGCTCCATGGCCTTGTCCACCACCAGCTCGGCTGCGACAGGGTCGGGACAGGCCGTCAGTAGCAGCTCCCGCCGGGTCCNCTCGAGCCCCCGCTCCGCCCCGGCCCGGCCCGGCCCGGCCCGGCCCGCCCGCCATACCCGTGAGGCCGAAACACTCCTCCTTCCAGTACTTGGACTCGTAGATGCGCGTGCGGATGATTTTCTCCACCAAGTACTGCGGGTTGGTGCCGTGGATGCTGTGCGCGTCTTTCACCGTGCGGTTGGCCATGGCCGCGGCTACACAGCCCCGCTCCCGGCCCCAGGATCAGCCGCGAACTCCGAACTCCCCTCCCGGGAGGGGCTCAGGCACCTTCCGCCTCCGGGGCGCGGCCGCCGGCCGCCATCTTCCTTGCGGGCAGCCCGGCACAAACATGGCGGCGTCTCCTTCCCCCCCCCCCCCCCCCAGTGCACACGCGCGGCCGGGGGGCGGAGCTTCCCGTGCGTTTGGCGCGAAGTTCCATCGCGGCGCTGGCGGTAGTCGCGGGCGGGCTGTGGTGAGTTGGGGCTGTGAGGGGACGGGGCGCGGGTTATCACGCACCGGGACGGGCTGCCCGGGGAGTCTCCCTCGCTGGAGGTATCCCAGAACAGGTCTGAACGCGGTCCTGTGCAACGTGCTCTGGGATGACCCTGCTGGAGCAGGGAGGGACCGGATGAGTGACTGTGCTCCCTTCCAGCCTTGCCCGTTCTGTGAGGAGGTCTGGCGGGTTTGGGGCTCTGTGAGGGCGGAGAGTGGGTCTGGGGCTCTGTGAGGCGTTCTGGCGGGTTTGGGGCTCTGTGGTGGTGGCGAAGGCTCTCTGTGTCCGAGCCGGCGGACACTGTCCCCCGTGCCGCCATGCGCCGCCCGGAGCGGGGCACAGTCCCACCCTGAGGCAGCGCTGCCCGCGCTCCGAACCGACGGGCTGGGGCGTTCGGGAGGTGATCGCCACCAAGGGCCTTGCCCAAAGTTTCCAAGGAAAATTCTTACTTAGAAAAAGGAATTAAACAAACCAAACCCACCCGATCGCAGTGAGGTGTGGAAAACAGGCGAGGTTCGGTGTCCGGAGGGCGCAGCCCGCCCCGCCGTGGCGGCGGGGGGATTGAATAGGAATTGAATAAAACTTCACTACTAAATATCTTCCTTTTTTCCTCCTCTCTCGGGGAGAAATGTCTGGACGCTTTGGGGAAGGTGGTCTTCTCTGTGGGAGCCACCACGTTCCTCGTACACATCGAAAGAGTTTGTGTCATTTCTATGTATCTTTCCATCTTGCCTTCTTTTGTTTCTACGTAATAATTTTTTTTAAGTGTTTGCTTACTTCTTTCAGCTCTTCCTTGGGAATCATGAACACCCGGCAGCAAAGCAAACTTATCTACTCCTGGTATGGAAAACCCATGAGCTCAGACAGAAAGCTGAGGACTTCCCAGTACAAGTAAATAACATTTATTTCTGTCTTGCTCGGGGAAACTTAGTGAATGTTTCCTTACCTTTCTGACATCGTTTAGGTTAATGTGGCAGGCAGTGATAATATGAGTAAGGTTCTGAGCACTTTTTTGTGACACTGTACATATATAAGAGAAACATTGTTACAAAGCTCTTGAATTATAAGTTCTATAACGAAAAGCATTTTACTATATCTGTGAATAAGTGTTAACTGTCTAGCTGAAATATGTTTGACAGCTGATCAGGGAACTAAACTGTAAGCTTTTCAAGAAGGGGTGTAACTAGCTGCAAAGTTGATGGGCCATCAGGTTTAATGATGTGTGAATTAGGAAGAGTATTAAATTCCGTTAATCTTCCTGCTTATGCCTTTTTAGGGGGATCATTATTACCTCAGAAAGCAGCAGAACAGAAACCTGTATACAACTTGGGGACTTTATTCTAGTAGAAGGGGTGAATGCAGATCGGCCTTATGTAGCACAACTCCTGGATTTATATGAAGATGGTAAGAGAAATAACAATTTACCTTCTATATGAGAAATCTTAAAATGTTTTGAAGTTACCCTTTCATGGGGATGTAGTTAGCATTAACACTGTGTCACTGGCCTAATTTATTAAGAAAATTAAGCTCTGGTAATTGTTACATCTGTATTCACATGCCCCCCAAATATTTGGGCCCGATGGCTAATTTCAGCTAAATTTGATATATAAATGGAGAGTTTAAGGACATTGTATTTTTACAGTCTTTTTGCTTAGTTGTTTAACCTAAAAGAAATGGTCCTTGAAGAAGACAGAGTGAGTTCATGCCTTATTTAGAGATTATAGAATCCAAATAGAATAAGAGCATGGCAGCCCTGAAAGTTGCATCTTGTTAGACATCAGGCAATTTAACAAAAAAATACAAGGCTGAGCACGTGGGGTTTGTTTAACTTCTCTCCCTTCTAGAACTACTTATATCTTTTCATATCTAGGAATAAACATCATGGGAGGTGAGTGATACAAAGACTATGTCTGAGTCTGAATTGGGAACTCCTCATTGGCTATGTCCAATCTCTTTGAGCAGCTTTTGTTCTTTTTGTGCCATCATAATAAAGCTTTGAGGTTTTCTAATTTTCTTTGCCTTTTTTAAAACATAAATATATATCACCCCAGCTTATTTATTTACTAATGGACATTTATTGTCCTTCATTTATTGTCCATACTGAAGATTCTTTTCATTCTGAAATGAAACACATTGAACTTCTTGAAAACAAGATTTTTCTTTTGTTTGTATCTTTGACAAGGTACTGGTTTGTTAAGATGTGGAAAACATGTGTCTGGCCTCTAAAAGTACAATGGCACTGCAAATAACGTTCTGAAATGTCTCAGTTCTCCTTTTATGCCACTGCTTTTAGTTAGTGGGGTTTGAGGAGATACATCTATGCAAATAAGGAACCTCTTCATCTGTGATAGTGAGCTGGTGATCTGGAGCTGGTCTCCAGGTATTTTGTGGTTGAGACCCTACATAAGTGTTGTCTTAGTCCTGTAAAGTCTCAACTCATACATTGATTTATCTTATAAAATGGGAATTGCAATCTCTTACCAGATGCTTTCTCACCAGGAAGGATTTCTATCCTCGATGGCATTTTGGCTAAAGTCATTAAGGTTTGGCCCTAACTATTTACAATAAAATTCTTCACATTCACTGACTTCTTCTCGTTGTTCCAGGTGCTCAGCACAAACGTGCAGTTGTGCAGTGGTTCTGTCATATTGACGAGATACCTCAGAATAAAAGGAAGCTGCTTAAAAGAGAGGTTTCTCCCCAGGAGGTGTTTTTTGACCAAGTTCTTGGCTATGACACTGATATAGATGCACAGACCATCATTAAAAGCGTCATGGTATGTACTGCAACCCCTCTGCACAGAGAGGGAAGAGAGAAACAGGAACACTCCTGTAGTGCCATGAACTTATGCTGGTGTAAATGTAGGTTGAAGGTGTTGCTTTATATAATGAAGGTTTGCATGAGTTACAATGGCAAGATCTGTGAACAGAAAGTAACTGAATGCCAATGTAAGTGTTAATGTGTGTATGTTTGATATTTTCTGTTTTTGTAGGTAATACCACTACACCCAGGGGAGGAACTACCTGTTACATTAATCAAGGAACAAACTTTCTATGTAAAACAGTCTTGGGATGGGAAATGCTTTAAGGCTTTGTCCCCAGATACATTCTCTAAGCTGAAAGCCAAGAAGAAAAAAGGCAGCACCCTGGACTCATCAGAACAATTTATTCCTTCAGACACCCTTACACCCCTGAAAAAAGAGACAGAGAGTGGTGTTCGGAGTGCCACAAAACCAAAAAATGCTGAGCTGGGAATACAATCAAAACATTCTGCTTCCAAGTCCTCCCTCGCTAAGGAGAGGCAATCACAGAGAGCGGCCAGTGACATCAAAACCCCAACAGCAAGGAAGAAGTTGGAGTTAAGCAGTATGTATATGGCAATATTCCGTCCATTTGGTGGTTCTGAATGTAGCATGTTTTGTGCCTCTCCATTTTAGGTAGTTCAAACAATGGTAACATTCAACGTCAGTGTTTTTAACTGCCTTGTTCAGTCTTTGGGATCAGCCCAAGCCTTTTGGGCACATCAATTGTTTGTCTTGGCTGTTATGTCCAGCAACTTCACTGCTTATATCCAACTGCTGTTGCAAATGTTTTATTTGTAACTGATAATTCTAAATTAAAGTGCTTGTTGACTGAAGTGCCCAGCTTGGCCTCCGAACGTCCCCCTTTCTTTCATCTTCTACCTAACGGTGCACTAAAATGTTTCCATTGAGCTGGTTGAATGAGCACATTTGATCCTGTGTAACAATCAGTATTTTCAACATGGAACCTCAGTAAAGTTGTAAGTGATGGACGTGGGTTAGAAAACAACAAACGTGTCTGTCTTCTATTTAGTAATTTTTGTAGGAAGTGCATGCCTTCTACTGATAGAGTTCCGTGTTCCTGGAGTGAAGTGCCCATGTCCTTCAAATACGAGCCAGTTGTACCATGTCTTCTGAAAGGTAACCAAACCAACCGTACTGAAACCTGACAGAAGTTCATTTTGCTCTTGATTTCTAGGTCCCACAAGATCTAAAGGCAGGCTCCTGGGAAGCGAAGTTTTAGACCTTTTGGATGATGACCGTCATGCCATAGCACCATTAGAATCAGCAGCTCCTAAAAGAAAAGTGACATTCACAAGTGATATTTTAGGCCCACCACCGAAGATCCCTTGCAGCAATGATAAATCCAAGTTGGTATCTGACACTGCAGAGCCCTGGCAGAGCTTCAGTGACACAATTCGATTGTCCCCCTACACCAAGGCCAAAGACGACAGTGAGAAAGCCAAGAACCTTCATTTGGAAGATGACATCATATCGTAAGTGAGAGCCCTTTTATTATTATTTTTCTATGGGATTTCCATTTGTGTGTAGTTCTCTTAAAATACACTTATGAAAGACTTCTGGAGATAAGTAATTTTCCTCCTTTCCAAGAGTAAAGATGCTGATGCGACCATGGAATTTACACTTCTTTTTTTTGTCACTTATTATATAGCATAAAAGTGTTTACCTTTCATTGATAAGGTAATGGCATTTCAGCTGTATTTATAGATCTAAAAAAACCTCCAGGAACTGTCAACAAATAATTATAGCATCTTGAATTCATCTCATCGTGTCCTTTGAACTAGTAGGAGAGTTTTGTACTAACAGTAAAATATTTCGATGGTAGGGAGGAGAAGCACCCAGGAAGACAACCAAGGAATATCAAAACACAAGGAGAAAAATATATTCATAAGGGCAGATCAAAGAGAGGCTCGAAGGAAATAGTTTTTGTCTTCTCTTTCTCTTAAAAAAGAATAGGCAAAAACCCCATCTCTCCCCCAAATAAAACCACAACTGTTTTGAGCCCCCGTCCCTTCAGTCTGGCAGTGCTGTATTTGCCAGCTATAGCAAGTATTTTGTAGGTGTTTTTTTTTCTTTTTTGGGAAAGATATTGAAGAGACAGTGCAAGAGGGGGGAAATTGTGCTGCCAGTGTCCGTGCCATAGCCAGTCTGTAACTGACAGACAAGAATTCGTGCTGGATTGGCAGCCATAACAACTGAGCCTGAAGTTTCAAAGGCCTTCTGTGTATCTGGACAAGTGCGATGCAAAGAAATACAAACAGCTTTGTGTTCTTTTCTTTCCAGTTTAGTTGGACATCAGAAACCACGCACTCAGAGCCCTGGGCTGACCCCTCGCTCTCGCAGAACATGTGCACAGAGAACAAGCACTCTCATTGCACAGCACATCAGGTAAGCTTTGCATCCTTGATACCTTATTCAGATGGCTGTTGATGGCTTGAAGCCTTGAGAGTTTGTCTGCCATCACATTGAAATGCAAATGGCTCTAGGAGCGCTGCTTAATTGCAGCGTGAGTAAAAACTGTCTTATCTTCAGAAACATAAAGCTGACTCATGGTGTTCTTCTGAAAGCTGACTTCCTCTGAACCTCCAAACTGTTAAATAGCCATGGAAAATTAGCAGCTCAAGTGGAAAACACATTGGTTTGCTGATTACGAGGACTGCAGAAAAAGCTGAAAATACACAAATGAGGCTTTGTGGTGTTTAGACTTGTATGTATTTTTTTAATTTCTGTTTCTTACAGCGTGTTGAACCAGGAAGATGATCTGTCCAGCTCTGACAGTTCTTACTCTTCAAGTAGCGAGGAGGAGGAGGAGGATGTGCCCTGTACACCCGAAAAGAAAACTAAATCAAGCAGAATATTCAGCACCCCAAAATCTTCTAGCAAGTCTTCAGTTCACACTCCTGCAAAGACCCCGAAGAAAACTGTAAGGTTCCATCTGAAAGAGCTATTTTTATTATTTCTGAGCCAGTTATTTGAATGCTTGATGCCTGTTACCAGAGTTAAGTATCTGAACCCCTTAGCTTTTAAAGAAGCATTATTTGGGTTAATTTAATTTTTGATATGAGTAAGTTATGCAAGTGTATAAACCACTTTAGTGTTGTGACACTTAAGTGTGTTATGCAAGTGTATAAACCATTGTTGATTTAAAAAACTGGGCTAAACAGGGAAAATACTGGCTTTTCAGCATCAGGGCCTCACCAAAGAGCGTGATCAGCAGTTTCTCTTAGTGTCCTGGCTACTGATGGAGATGGGATCCCAGGCTACAGGAATCTTAAGCCTGGCTCGTTGAGGCTCTGTTCAGCACCTTAGCCAGGTGCTGAATAGTGATTACTGTCAATGGCTCTTTGGCTAATGAAAATGAAGTGTCTAACACGGAAAACCTAGTGTAACTAGGTTGCAGGCACAGCAAAGAAGAATAATGAAGATACTGTATGGCTTTTGTTTGAACAGTGAAGTTCAGGTAGATCAGTTTCTATTTGCTTGCTGTTTCTTGAGAACCAGATCCCTTTGTAACACAGTGCTTCGGACAAGCATTAACACCTTGAAAATTCTTCAGACAGTTAAAAGGTGTAATTGCTTTGTCACCACCCCCTTTCCAGTTTCCTTTTTCTCTGGGGAAGAAAACACCATAAGGCTCGTTTGGCAATTCCCTTTTAAAGGCTGTTTCTCTGTCCATCTTGTGCTCTGGCATCCCTGGCTAGTTTTGCATAAGTAATGTTTGGGAGACTTGTACGGATCATTAGTCTCCCACAGAAATTGCTGCACGTAGGAAATCTGTTTGAGATTGTGATTTTCCTTTGCAGCCTTTACCAGGAACACCCAAGACTCCCCGGAATGCCACTCCTGAAATTCCCAAGCGCAGCAATGCAGCACAGAAACCAGCCAGTGTACTGGAAGAAGCCAGATTAAGGTAACTTGTGCTCAGGGGAGGAAATCCATCTTTATTTGTGTTAGGTATGCACAGCAGTAGCTATGCTGAAGTAGGGAATGTCATCTTTACCATATTGAATAAAATTGGTAAAAATGCATGATAGGAGAAGAGCCCTTGTTAATTTGTACCACAATATTAGATTTACAAATACTAGTCGTATTTACAGTACTACTTTTGCAATCTCAAATTATTTTATCAGCTTTAGATTGTAAAGGCACACTATTTATCTCTTCTTTGTGTCTGGAAAAGCTTTACAGATATCACAGTGTGTGTGTGGGGGGGAAAGGCATTAGGGATTGACTGTATCTTTCAAACAGGGTTTTAAACTCAGTTTTCTATAGGCAGTCTCCCCTGGTTTATCCTACCTCTGCACTGACTTACAAATAGTTTGTGAATTAAAACAGCCAGATTCTTATTGCTACATAAATTAAAAGCACACAGAGAGACCAGGCTGGTTTCTTTTGAGATACCTGACATTGATCAGACTTGAGTATGTAAAAGAGATTTGAAAAACTCCACATCTGGCTGTTTGTTATGTCAGTAGGCCCTCCAGGTAGAACTGCCATTTTAATTTTCTTTTTCTTTTTTAATCAAAAGGCTGCATGTTTCTGCTGTCCCAGAATCTCTGCCTTGCCGTGAGGAAGAATTCCAGGATATCTATAACTTCGTGGAAAGCAAACTCATTGATGGTACAGGAGGGTGAGTTTGGGAGACTGTAACCAACCTACCTCTGGCATAAAAGCAATCAGACAACACACACTACTTTTATTTTTAAAGTTATCATTGTTTAAAGTTCCTAATTGAATTTTCCTGGTATTTTTCTTCCTTAAGAAGAAACAGAAATAATGTGGGCTTCTTTATTGCACAGACTCAAATTAAAGACCAAAATATAACTAGTCAATTTTAGCTGTCTGGGGAACCATTTATTTTTTTAAAAGAGGTAAATTACATCTATAAAGTATTTTAAGTTGTTAATTGCTTCAGGAATAATAAAAGTCCTCATGATCCTCTAGTGTTCCAGTTTGCTGAAATACAGGGAATTGCCTGAAGTGACAGAGGAGTACTCAAGACTCGTGTCAGAGGCCAGGAATTCCAGCTCATTCAGCCCCAGAGTGTTACCACTTTGCTCAGGTTGCTGTTCTCCTGCTGTAGGTGCATGTACATTTCTGGGGTGCCTGGAACAGGTAAAACTGCAACTGTTCATGAAGTGATTCGCTGCCTTCAGCAAGCTGCAGAAAGTGATGAGCTGCCATCCTTCCAGCTGGTGGAGATCAATGGCATGAAGCTGACAGACCCTCACCAAGCTTATGTGCAGATCTTAGAGGTAAGTAGAGCCTTGTCAGGGGCTCTCTGGTTTGAAAGAAGAGATTTTATGCCTTACCATCAGATCCTGGATGTGTTCCAGTATCAAGGCACTTGTCAATACTTCCAAGTCCCTCTGAGAGACTGTTTTTATCTTAGAGCGGGTTAGAAAATAATTGACTTAAGGCCTTGGCCAATTTCTTGAACTATTTTTCTTTCTGCTGCGTAAGGGTGGTGGCTGGGAGGTAGCTTGCTTTATTACATCCAGTCAGGTTTAAGAGAAATCTAAACCAGCTTCTTGTTACGAATTTTCCCGTTATGTAATTTTTTTCTTCAAATGTGTGCTTAAACAGCCACAAAGATGACAACTCTGAAAGTCAGTGTAGCAGGAGAATAATTACTGAGGGGTCTTAATGGTTAATTGGTCTGTCATAATAGCAATCCAACTACAGAAGGACCGTCTGTCAACAAAAGTGTGTTTCTGATATCCATAACAAACCAGTCTGCAGTGTCTATCTGGGAGTACTGACTGTGCTCATGTTGCATGGCTGGGAATTAACCTTCTGAGGCCTGGATTAAGATCACCCAATAGGCATTAGACAGTGACTGCTTAAGAGCTCTGTCAGTCTAGGCTAACTTTAAGCAAGTGACCTGGAAATGGAATGATTTCCTGAAGCATCTATTCCATTTTCATATAAACGTCTTGATTTATTTAAGTTTGACCTCTTTCTGAGCAGGTGGTGGCATACAGTGTTCTAATATCGCTCTCCTCATAGTTGGGAGTTAAATTACCATATTTGCATCCTTTCCTTTAAACCAGCATAGAGAGTGTCTTGCTGAGGGATTTACTGAGGCCAGGTCACTGTGTTTCTTCAGCACAGTGAAAGGCTTCCTGACAATTACCTTATCCCATGGTAGCATTAATGTATTTTAACATTCTTTGTTCCTATCTCATTCAGCATAAGATTTTATAAGGAATAGACATTTGGAAGTGAAAGCTGTTGCCCCCCACGGGCCCTGAATTCTCAGCAAGCCCAGTTAATTATCCTTCAGGGGAGTCCATAGTCATATGAACCACTTATTTCTCCCATTCCTTTGCCTCAGCTCTTATCCAAGTGCCCTGGCCAAGAGCCAGGATGCTGCTGCTTTTGCTTCAGCTCTTGCTGCAGGTCAGTCTTGAGCTCCAGTTTGCTGATGTTTCTTTGCATGACTGAAACAAATCCTGGAGTGTTCTCTCCTGCAGTTGCCTCACTGTCAGATGGAAATGCAGAGAGAAGGTTCAGGAAGCCCTTGGCAGAGGATAGAGATAAGGTTAAAGACAGTGTCTAGTTCTACCACAACAAACAGAACTTTCTGGTGTATTGGATACAGAGTTCCAGAGCTGTAGATCAGGATTCCCTGGGATCCAACTGCTTTGTATGACAGATTCAGACCATCCTGACTGAATTGGAAACATGATACAAGTATAGATTATACATTATTGTCATGCTCTGACCTGTTTCATAATGATGAAATCTCAGGTCAGTTTATAAGAGATTCTGGAAAAGAAATACAGTTTTAGAATGCATTTGCTCTATGGCTTGACTCTGAACTCTGATGAATAATTGATTCAGCATATGTAGTGTAATTTTGACATGTCACGCTTTAAATTCTGGATATCTTTGGACCTGCAAGAGGAGAGGTCAGCTCATCTGTTCTGACAAGTAGATTGTTGCAGAAGGTATTGAAGCTATTTTTGTAGCTTAGAGTGGAATAAGTTTAATTATAGATCCTGCTGATGATTCATGAATAATTTAATGGGAGTCCAACATTACTGAAGTCAGGCAATTCTTGTCAGCTGACTTAGGTTTTCAGTAGGTGTATGTGTTCAGAGACACCCTTGAGATATGCTGGATTTGGAGTTCTCTGAGACTGGGTTCAGGATTTCTTAATGATTCTAAGACAAATTGCAGAAAATTCCAATGGCCTTTCTTTTCAGCTATGTATTGTTTTCTTTCTGTTCTCCTTCATGGACAGTTTCTGGTAGACCTTAGTGTCTTATGAACCACTTTTTCTGTTTTTTTCCTCCCCAGTGGAAAAAAAATTCCAGGTGCTTGGTGTTGATTTGTTAGAGAAAGGTGAAACTGAATAGGAATTAAATGTTGGTGTGATTAACCTGCAACATTGTTTGATCC
This sequence comes from Oxyruncus cristatus, assembly GCA_013399855.1. Classification (NCBI taxonomy): domain Eukaryota; kingdom Metazoa; phylum Chordata; class Aves; order Passeriformes; family Cotingidae; genus Oxyruncus; species Oxyruncus cristatus. The sequence goes on along the minus strand of VXAY01004932.1, from coordinate 2,589,555 downwards.
TTGTCCAGTTACTGACAGGTCAGAAGGTGACAGCAACCCATGCTGCAGTACTGTTGGCACAACTGTTCAACACGCCTGGGCCCAAGAGGAAAACCACAGTGCTCATAGTGGATGAGGTGAGACAAAAAATCCTGTGTTTTCTTCCCTTGGAATATCGTAAGAAAGGAGTTTTTAGAAGATGGGGAAAAAAGACAGATTAGACATGTTTTGAGTGTATCATATCTCAAAGGAACAGACTTAGGAGAGAGAACAAGTTCCAAATCGTTTCCTAAAAGGGCTAAGTATCCTCTTGCCATATTGTTCTCTGCCTTGGATTTCACATTGGTTTTATGTTTTATTTCGGCCCAAGACATGGAATGAGTGATGTCAAGTTCTAAATACCACAGAATTCTGCTGTATTTTCTCTGAAAGCTGCTGGTTTTCCAGTGAGAAAACTCTACAGTGAAATAAGTCATATCCAGTTTCGAAATGCCTCGAACGTGCTATGTTCAGTAATAATCGAATGCACTCTTATTTTTGCTGTAAACTAATTCAGGTTCTCACGTGCAGGGTCTTTGAATCGTGTCAGATGTAGTATTAGTGTCACAGCAGTGTATCAAAACTCCAGCTGTTTAATCATTCTACTGTGGTTAATGCTGTTTAAACATCTATAGGACTGTGCTTTTCCAAAAGAGATTAGAGCCCTAATTCAGAAAATGCAGCCCTATTAGTAAAAGGAGAAAGGAAACACAACAGAGGCAGCTTGCTCAGGATCACATGAGAGGCCGTTCCTTTCCAGTCTGATTGTTCTTACTGTGTCTCTGCAGCTTGATCTGCTGTGGACCCGCAAACAGAACGTGATGTACAACTTGTTTGACTGGCCCACCCGAAACCACTCCAAGTTAATCATCCTGGCCATTGCCAACACCATGGACCTGCCAGAGAGGATCATGATGAACAGAGTCGCCAGCAGGCTGGTATGTCCCAGCAGTTCTGTTCCTATGCCCTAAAATGAGAACAGGTTAAATACTAGATGCAATCAAAAGTAATCCAGGACAACGGTAGGATTGGTTGTATCAGAGGTTGAACAATGGTTTTTATAATTCCCTCTCCAGAGGGCTGATAATGAACACGTAAATCTTGGCAAAGTAAGTTTAGGAGCCTGCTTGCTTATTATGCTCTGCAAGTACACTGTGTAAGAATGAATTAATACTGATGTCTTTTTAAATATATAAAGATCTGGATAATCAAATGCTGTACTTCATGGTTAAGCTGCTTACTCTAGAGCTCAGAAGAATTCTCTTCTGGTTTCTCTGGCTCCCCTTTAATTCCAGGCACCTCGTTACTTCTCTGTTTGCCATTACCATCTGGTGGATCTTGTTGGATCCCGTTGGACAGAAAGTTGGGTGCACTCTACACCTGTGTCGAATATATTTTCCTGGGTCATTTCTTCATCACTGTTCTGAGGAGTGATTTGCAAAAACGGTGCTCTGTGCCTCCATCCTTCTGTGGCTCCAAAATAGCTCCCCAGAGTGTGAATTGCTAAACCCACTTCAGATCAGCTGAGTCCACACAGTCACAAGGGAGGAGAAGTTTGCATAAGAAATACAAGGCCTCCTGCAGAATATGAAAGGCAGTGCACCGTCTGTAACACAGATTTGTCCTCATCTGAGGGCGATTCTTATTAGCTTGAGCCATAAGAGAATTTTTAATTCTTGGCTGAAGAATTGCTAACATGAAGTCAATAGTGAGACTGTATACACTTCTACAGATTTGCTAAAGGAGAGATGAATATTTTTTCACAGCTGCTGCTGCTACAGTATTAAAAAATAATGTGTAAAGAGTTGTAATCGAAATAGTTTTGTACTGGGGGGCTCTGATTTGTATGAAAGTTTTATAGGAGAAATTTGAATTCTAATAGCTGCACTAGCTCCTCGGGCCTTTTGGTAGGGATATCCAGCCAGTGGTCCTCACTGAGTCACAGATTTGTGGATTTGCACGTTCATTTCACAAGTATGATTGATTAAAGCACATCACTTGGAGGGAAAAGATGTGAAAAACTGACTTCAGTTTCAGCTCCTACCAGACAGAGAAAGTAAAACTTAACCGTACAGGCCATGCTTGAGCAGTTGGGAGTTTTCCAGCACTGCAAACGCTTCTCCCTGTGTTGTGTCATTTACTGTAGGGCCTCACCAGAATGGCCTTCCAGCCCTACACCTACAAACAGTTACAGCACATTATTTCATCCAGACTGAAGGGTGTGAAGGCATTTGAAGAGGATGCAATTCAGCTGGTCTCCAGAAAGGTGAGCACAGAGCAAACACAAATTCTTCATTTTGCTCTTTGTAAAGAGCGGGAGAGCAGAGGAGAGAGTTTTGTAGCAGTAGTGGGGCTTAGTTCTGTGGTTGTTTTCTGTATGGGAGACAAGTGGGGCACAAGTAGCAGATCATACATTATTCAGGGTACTTTCTCAGAAAACATTGCTAAAGCAGTGTCCTTGTTTTTCCCACCCACTTTGTGAAGGCAGCAGTACATTCCAAGAGCTGGAGGCATGACAGCAAGAGTCGTGATAATGCATAGTGATAAGATGTCAGGTTTCTCCAGTGTTTGGCATAATGTGAGTCATTGGATCTTCTTGAAAAAATAGTATGCCAGTGGCAGTGGAAATATCCATGTTAATCTTCCTTCTCAAGATGCTTAATGCCTTGTCATAATAGGTAGTACCTGTTCTGTTTGCAGGTCTTAATACTCGGTTGTACAGAAAATAAATAATGCATTGGGGATCAGTAGCTTCTCAAATTGAGATGTGGGCATTGTTAATGTGGTATGTCAGCAACTATCTATTAAATTAATCTGTTAAAATTGTCAGAACATCCAACATCATTGTAGGATAAAAAACCCCTAATAATAAATGTGTCAGAAGTAAATATGTTTTGTTAGGAAGGAACGACCTTTTTGTAGGAATAATAGCGATGATATAGACTGAACAATTGCAGTGTTTTTCTAGGATCAGTTTTCTTCAGAAAATCCAGGAATATAACTTGCAATTAGATTTGCTGAAGGGTTTCTCATTCTTGGTTCTAGCTGAGTTCTAGGGCTGTTTGTTACCAGCATCTACTGTGAAAACTAGGCCAGTAGTGTATCTAGTGAATGGTCGTAGCTTTATTAAAATGATAAAGCACAAGTGGAAGGAAGTTCTTAGTTTAGGAAATTTCAGACACCTAAATATTGTCAGACACTCATAAATGTAAAATTCACTAACCCAGATATTTCTTTGAGACCTACTAAAATTACTAGTGTACTCTTAAAATCAATATTATATTGAATATGGAAAAACTGGGGAGGTTTTCGGTGTTATGCCCTCACCTTTTTATGAACCTGGATTGTGGTAAGGGTCTTTATTGATAGTTAAATTGATATCTCTGAAAGCTTTTGGTGTTGAAGTGAGTTTCTCACCTTTAATTTTTATTTTCTTTAACCTCTGACTTCTGTAGTTATAGAGAAACATTTCAGCCTTGGACAGGTGATGCCCAGATCAGGGAGGGAGGGGTGATGCCCAGATGAGGCTGTTGGTTTTGGTCAATCAGATTGTCACTTAGAATCTGGGATTGTAGTAATGCAGTTCAGAGTGACAGTGCTCTCCTGTTGGGTGCTCAGGGTGGTTGGGTTTTGTTTATCTCCTGTTCCTTGCTGAACTCTTTTGTGAATGTGAGGGAAGTTTTGCTCCAAAGCCGTCCCGTGTCCTTCCAGGTCGCGGCGCTGTCGGGTGACGCCCGGCGCTGCCTCGATATCTGCAGGAGGGCCACTGAGATCTGTGAGTTTGCCAAGCAGAAGAGAAGCCCTGAGATAGTCGGGATGGCCCATGTCACCGAGGCCATAGATGAAATGTTCTCATCACCATATATAAATGCGATCAGGTACAACTCTCAGAGGAACCGCTTTGCTTTGTGTCTCCTTCACTGCGCTATTTTTTCAAAACCATCTCTTTTGGTGCCAGAGTTGCAGGCTGGAATAAAATGGCTGAAATAAACTGCCCCTCTGGGGTAGAAAAACATCCTGCACTTAAATATGTAGTTACCAAGCAATTTCCCTTCCTGATGTTTCACAAGTTCTAAACTTCACAAGCTGATTTTTGTCTGTTTGGTTTTTCCATTCAGGAATGCCTCATTGCACGAGCAAATCTTTTTGAAAGCAATTTTAGCAGAGTTTCGCAGGGCAGGAGTTGAGGAGGCAACAGTTCAACAGGTATGTTCGTGCATCAGAGTACTCTTATTTTTTTCTCTTAGAGAGAGGTGCTGTCAATATTATTGGACAAAAGTGTAAATATTTAAATACTTGGGGTTTTATTCCTAAAATGTGATGGAAGACAATATGATGGCAAGGTAATTTGGGGCATGGCTGCCCAGGCCAGGTGTAAAGCCTAATTTAATGCTACCACCAGGGTTTTTTACTGCTCAAAAAGCTTCGATCTGCACAGTCCAGGGGAGAAGAGGCAGTAACAGATAAATGCTCTAATTAAAAAATAGCAGAAAAGATAGGTTGCTCTATGTTCTGATTTTTGACTGTATTGAAAAGGAAACCATAGCTTGGAATTGTTAGTTCCAGCACAGACTGTTAGGACTTTGTCAAGGAACAGCAGCGTGCATTTCATTTGAACAGGCTGGAGCCAGTTTTTACTCCCCTGCCATGGATGTGGACGGAAGGAAGCTCCTCTTTATCACCTGGGCGTACTCGATTGCAGCAGGATATAAATGTGACCTGTGTCCTTTTCTCTTTTTTTCACAGGTGTACCACCAGCACATGGCTCTGTGCAGGATTGAAGGGATGGAGAGGCCCACTGTGTCAGAAATGATGGCTATTTGCTCCAGACTCGGTGCCTCCAGGCTCCTGCTGTTGGAGGCCAGCAATAAATACCTTCACATGCGGGTGCGACTGAACCTCAGCCAGGACGATGTCATGTATGCACTCAAGGAGGAATAGGGCAAAAGAAATTTTATCCCTTTTACTGTGTGTAAAGGTTTTAACTATTGCCTATTTTTATTTTTTTTAACTGTCCATAAAATGGAAATAGCGAAATGTATGTTTTTTAAAATGCTTTGCCAAAATGTTTGATGTTATAAAGTGCTCTTTTTAATAATAAAGCATTAATTTCAAAGCGTTTTAAATACTTCAACCTCCTTTGTTTTTAAAAATATTTTTATGTGCTGATAACTGGGTCCCCTTTCACCTGAGGTGTATGAGCTTGAAATGGGTTTCTTGAAATGGATTACCTGAATCCCCTTTCTTTGTTAAGACTTCTGTTGTGTTTGGCCTGGTGGTTTCTGTAGCTTTTCCTCGGTGACTTTTATACTCAACATTGTTAAAATGTCCTTAAACTTTCATTACTTGACATAATTAAGGGGAACTACCAGTGTGCCATCCGGGCTGAATGGTTGAGCGCAGGAGACTGTTTTGCTAGCAAGAACGTAAAAATACCGCAAGAAATGTGTCATTCGGGTAACCAGCTCTTCTTATTGATCAGTATCAAGGATTTCCTCAAAGGCGTCCCCTCAGGTAGGGCAGGTCGCTGGCGATGCGGATGGTTTGGATGTACAGTAGGGGCCGGGCTGGGGAACAGCCGGCTGTGCCCGCCCGCCCCTCAGCC
>VXAY01004932.1:2497308-2583704 GCA_013399855.1 Oxyruncus cristatus | reverse complement strand
CCGGGCCGGGCGGAGCGCGGGGTGCGGCCGGGCCGGGCTCCCCGCGCCCTGGGGAGCGCGATCCGCGGGGCCGCCCCCGCTCCTTCCCTCTCCCTGCGTGGGGGTGCCGGTGGGAGCTGCGGGTCCGCGCTGCCTGCCCTCGTCCGGCCGGCGGTGCGCTGGGACAGGCAGGGTACTGACTTTGGGTTTCGTGTGCTCTCGGTCCCTCAGAGAGAATTTGTGAAATTCATGTACCAGCATGCTTGGCAGAAGACCTAAAAAGAGCCCTCAGGCAAAGGGCCAGGGAGCTGCAGTTGCGAAGCAGGTAAGGAAGGCAAAGGGCCAGGGAGATGTGCTTGCAGAGCAGGTAGGGAAACCTCCTGCTCCCACTGCTCCTCAGGGTAGGCTGGTTCAGAGCTATTGCTGCTGTTTTCCTCCTGGAATCTCCCATGCCTTAATCACACTGCAGGACCGTGGAAAAAATTAAATCGTGCGGTGCCTGTTTTCCTGCTTTCTCCTGTAACGCATTCTTTTGAAAGTAAATAGCTGATATGCAGCAGAGGGAAGCCACATGTTGTAATGCTGTAATCTTTGCATGAGACCTCATGACTCATGCTTACAGTATTTTCTTAGCCCAGCTACGTTTAGATTTAATAATAACTTCGGTAACTCTGGGAAGGTTTTCCTTACATCTCTAAGAAAGCAGAAACAAGAAAAGCAGAATATCAGGCAACAACTTCAGGAGCATACATGGGGGAATATTAAGTTGCTAACCAGACACAGTTAATTTTAATTTCTCTGTGTAGAGTCATTTTTTTCTTGCAACAGATAGACTGATAGGCCTATGCCCCTTTCCTGTACGTAAATGTGAGCTTAGATGTGTCTGTGTGTTGGGATTTTTTTCATGCTCTTTACCTTTGGGTGTAGTTTCAGAAGCCTTGTGGAGAGAAACATGATTTAGTCAGGGTTGGCAGGTATAAGAAGTCAGGCAACGGTGTCAAAATTAGAAATACAGGCAGGACAAAATTCTGTGTAGGATAGTAAAGAAAACCAGAGTATAGTTAGAGGTAAAGAATATGTTACAACCAGAATTGAACTTCAGAAACCTTGAAAGATAGAATAGAGGCTAGTAACAGGTGGAATAATTGGAGAGATATGTGTTTGTATATATATATATGTATATACAGTCTGCCTTACAGCATGATGACTGTTTCTTCAAACAAATGGCTTGTTCACTTTCAAATTAACTCAGTTTAATCTGGTTTTGTGCTATGTAGTGAATCAGCTGCAAGTTTTTTATAACTTTTTTTCCTATTGTATTAAACATTAATATTATTGATTTCATTGGAAATGTGCTTTACTGAATGGATTGAGAGACCTGGAGCTGGCACTGCTGGATTCTGGTTTTGACTTCATTTGTCACTACCCTGTGTTCACTTTGCACACTTGCAGTGTGGTAATGAACAGATCAAATGTGCTGCTGCTCCATTTTGCACATTGGACTTGAATCTTTAGATCACCATTATAAATATTCTGTATTTAAATCTTGTCCTGACCTTCTTTCCATTCTATCCCAGCCTGCAAATACATTAGGTTTGTTCTATGGCCAGGAGATAGATAAGGCAGAGGGTGCCTGGCTGATCTGCCCGGTGCCTTATGGAAAGGCAAGGGCAGGATTGGGGCTAGGAAGCAAGTTGCTGATGATTTTGAGTGCTGTTGCTGTAATCTCTGTTTCTCAGCTATGCTTCATGTTCTCCTTTGGGATTATAAAAGCGTTCAGGGAGGGACACAAAATATTTCAGGGCAGTAGTCACCAGCACCTCAATTTCTACAGGGTTAAAAGAAAAAGTTATTACACATACTAGTTTATGAACTGAGGCAGCTGCAGCTTCTTGCAGTGCTTCAGATCCTTGGGACAGGAGGAGGTTGTTAACCCTCATAGTAATGACAACTGATGTTTTTTTTCTGTGCTGGAGAGAAGCTCAAGTGCTGCCTCCTTGTCCCTGTGAGGATCAATAAGCCAAAGGGGCTTGTGCTTTGGAAAACTCTGAGGAAGGCTGCTCCACTTACCTCATAGGCTGAATCTAACTCAGTTAATTCATGTTTATAAAAAAGCTTAGCGTACTTCAACTAAAATGTTTTTTTTTTCTGGGGCAGTTAGTACCTTAACCAGCAATATAAAAATCTTGATAAACTGACATTTTAGCAGAATGCCTTTTAGACTCGGACATCAGGAGGTTTCTCTGATGTCCTGTGGCATGTTTTGTGCAATTGAGTGCTAACCCCTGCTGTCAGGTTGTGTTTGCTGTTATTATTATACTCCCTGAGATGTTATCTCTGAGCTGATGATCTGTCCAGCCAGGTGGTGCAGTGTGGGCATTGCTGGGCTTTAAAGGCTCTGTGTTTCTGTGTGTGTTTGTGTGCTTCCCGTGTGTTTATGATTTAGAAACCGAGCTAACAAGGAGTACAGAACAGTTCTGTATCTAGAAAGCTTCTTCAGGAGATAAGGGTGAAGTCCCTGCAGTTGCCCACATGTCAGACCTGTTGTGTGTGAACAATGAGTGAATATTTTTTAGCTTAGCTGTCACAGGCAGTGCCCTGAACTTCCCTGATAGTATCTGCTTTATGAGGCTCAGTAAAACAAACAGCATTTTATTTTACCTTGTTCTGCCAGGCTTCTGAATAGGCTTGATATTTACGAAATCACAGTTTGTGTAGACTATTTGTGGTTTATTAAGACTTAGGTACTTTACATCAGTTGTACGTGCCTGATAGGCACTGTTTTGGTTATAGAAGTGGTATGATAGTGGGCTGTAAAAAAAAAGGCAGAATTCAGAATGCATGAAAATGTCTAAATACTCCATGCAGCGTAATGTTTTTCGGTGTCATCTTTGTTCTTGTTGCAGTTTTTTTTTTATTCTTCTTTCTTGTTCTTTTCTCTTGGCTCCAGCTGGGGCTGTTTGTAGAGTTTGATCCCGAGGAGATGCTGTTGGGAGCAGAGGAAGGTGGGGATGATGGGGACCTGGAAGCAGAGCTGGCTGCTCTCACAGGAGCAAAAGTCAAAGAAGGGAAATCGAAACCAAAGGGGAAAAGTAAGTTAAAATATTTTATTTATTGGCAACCTGAATAATTTATTGAAGTTACCTGTAATAAATTTATCCAAAGTTATTATTTATCTAAAAAAATCTTTAGGTTTATCTAAAATGGGTTTTTTTCTGTCACTGGTAGAAGCTGAAATTGCAACTACCCTTTACTTTGAAAGGTTTAAGTTGTTACTCCACAAAAAGAGTAAGAGGTTTTTTTGTCCATGCTCTTGTAGTCATAGGAAAAAGATCTCTGAGGGCCAGCCAATTTAGTGACTAAAGTAAGACATGCTTGTTTAGCATATGAAGTCTTAAAAATGTGTGGTAGGTGCTGGATGATTTCTAAAGGGAAATTAGAGTGTGGGTTGTTTGTCATTTGATTGTTCTTCTGGTTTTGTTTAAAGAATGAATTTACTGAATGAGCATTATATTTTTAGTTATTAGGAATCTGTAACCAAAATCGAATCCCATTTTAAGAGGGAAGTTTGTGCTTCAACTAAAATGTTGGGAGAATCCTGTAGCTTGTGTTAGGAGAATTCTGTAGCTTGTGTTGTGCAGGAGGTTAGTGGGTCTCCTGGAATGGATCATTACCATTCCTAATATTTTAAGGATCTGTTAATTTTGCCTGATAGTGTTTGCATGCAGCTATGGAGTGTTTTTCCAGGATTGCTGGAATCTGCTGTAAATCAGGGCTGCTGCTGAGAGGGACACTAGTGAGCATGCTCTGCCTCTGAGCAGATCCGTGTTTGTGGATAAACATGGGTGAGCTGGCTCAGGAAACCGATCTATGAAAATAAACTTTTCTTGTGCTGGGTTTTCAGGTCCTTGGTCTGGTTTGCTCCCTGACTGTTTGAGCTGCAAGGGAGGGGTGGCAGCAAGTGGTTGAGCTGGGATGAGGAAAATGGGACCTAGCCTGGATTCCAAGTGTATGAGGTGCTGGAAAGAAGGGTTAGGGCACCTACAGCCTTATTTGCTCTCCTGTGATTTGCCTGTAATGCCACACAGAGCAGCAGGGAAATGAAGGATTTTTGAATATTTTGAAAAAGTGACTCTATAAACACCATAGTGGATGAGAGACAGGAGGTGTTTCTGTCTAAAACTAAATTCTAAATAATTTCCACTTCTCCAGATTAACTCTTAGAGCTCGTACACACAATTGTACAAAAAGCACAATAGCAGAATTTTGGCCATTGGACACAAGTTACTCCCGGCTAAAACATGCATGTTTTGAGGGTGAATCTACATCAGGAGCTCTTGAATTGTTGTCAGCTTTTCAAGTGCTGACTTCCTTCTCACCCTGGTCACGTCACTTACTGTGTTTTTTCAGTCTCTTTATTCCGAAGAGGAAAATGAAACTTCAGACAGTGCAAAAATTAATATTTACTGTGCTTTCTAAATGTATGTGTTATGGCTCATAAAATGATTTTCCAGAATAATTTGCAGCTACTCTTTTCCTGGTAGCATTGGAAGTGCATAGGTTAGAAGCTTGTGGAAGGTGGACAACTGGAAAGCTGGCACTGGGGGCTCAGGAGAGCTGGTACATTGTAGTGGTGGGGCCAGGATGGAGAGGAAAGAGGATGGGGAGGACAGGGGAAAAACAGATCCTGTTTGGAAAAGGACAGAAGAAAGGGATCCAGTACAACACGAACTAGTGCTCAGTTCTTGTGTGAGCACAAGGTGCAGTAATTCCCTCCTGGATTTACATCCTAGAGCTCTGATGGGGGTGGGGAGGTGATCTCCTCCTCCAACCTGAACATGCAGGCAGCAAAAGCTGTGCTGTTGCATCATCTTCAGCACAGAGATCCCTGCTCCCTGTGACTGAGAAATGCTGCCTGGGCAGCCACCTGTGTGTTTGAAATTGTGGCCTCGACTTGTGCACTGGATTAGAGCTGAACAAATCTTCTGAGGAGGCTTGATTGGATTTTCTGCCTCTAATGGGGTTTTCTGTACAGCCAGTTCCTTTGGATATGACCTGCTCTCCAAGTTGCTCATATGTTTGACCCTTAGCAAAACTCTGCAACGTGTTTGCTGTAAGTACTGAAGCACTGATAGGGTAAATTAGATTATTTGAACAGAAACAGCTTTGTACCTGGGTTAATTTTCAGCTGATACAGCAAATGCAGGGAGTGAGTGGGATCTGTTTAAATTGACTGTAAAGCTCTACGTTGAAGATGTATATTTTGTGCAGCCTTCACTGCCACTGATGAGTCACTTCCCTATGCAGACATATGACTGTATCAGAGGCATTTCCATGGACAGCTCGGATTTGTGTGCAAACAACTTCACCTTTGAGAGTGTGTGGGGGAAGTTGATAGTTTAGGAAGATGTGGTTGGCACAGCATGAAGCAGACAGGAGAACTCAGCAAGGCGAAGTTAAGTAGAGTTTTCAGGATGAAGACCAGAAGCAAACTTGCAAAATGAAGGAGCCAAGAAAGACTTGGAAAAGGCAAAATCTCATGGGCATGAGACAGCAATGCAGAAAATGTGCAAGTGTCTTACTGCCTGCCTTTACCGTTATTCTCAGAAACACTCCTATTGCTTTTCCTGGATGCTCACTTCCCCAGTCTGACCTTTACCCATGAATATACTGCATTTACCTATGAACTTGTCTGATAAGGGGACACAAGAGGGGAAATCACTGCTCTCTTTAGCTGGTAGCAAAGAACAACTCCTTTAGGATTTATATGCAGTGACTGCATGAACTGTTACTTATGGTTTATGGCTCCTTGTGCTTTCCTTTTGCAGCTCCTCTGCCCATGGATCATATTGAAAAGATGGCTGCAGAGTGTATGAAGGACCTGAATGAAGATGAGGAGGATGATGCAGATGATGAGGACTTGGAGAAAGATACAGACCTGTTGGTATGCATAATTCTGTTAGCAATAAGTTTTAGTATGTACTTTTTGTATTTTTGTTTTAACAGAACTGCATTTTGCAAAAATGTCTGTTAGCTTTGTGGTGAGAAGCTAAAATACTGCAAAAGCATTATGTTAGACACAAGTCTTTGCAGGATCCAACCCCCTGCACACCAGAGTAAGAGAGTTTCCTAACTAACATTCTTATGTGTGAGGGTCTTAGAGAAGTGGGAGAACAGCAGGAATCCCACTCAGTGACAGCTGGTGAAATACAGCCAGGGAGATTCTCCTTAAAATGTTTGCTGTCTCAATTTTGCTACTGCTTCAAGTATTGCTTGGCCTGAGGGAATGTCTCCCAAGGAATTCTTGGTCATTTCTGTGAGTGATCTAGTTGGGAGGATTTAGGGAAAGATGTTAAGGAGTGGTTTTGACTGCCGTTGTTAGTAGATGCTTTTTGGGAATTTCAGATTTAGGTAAAAGCACTTCTCTGAACTTCTCCAGCTTCAGATCTCCAGCCACAAATTTGTGTGGTGATCCTGAGCTGCAGTGTGACTTTTCAGTGGTATCTGGAAGCAGCTTTGTTTTAAAGTAAAATTAAATTTTAAAAAAGGCTTGAATATAAGATCTTTAGGCTCTTCACTTGGGTTCAAGATCCAGCCAAAGATTTTGGAACATGAGATTTTTTTTATTTTTGTCTTTTGAGAACATAGAAAATGTTGTGGAAGAGCCTTTTGTTGGCATTTACTTTTACTTTAGGCAGAATTGCAAGAAGTTCTGGGGGAGGAAGGTGAGACAGGAAGCTGTGAGGATGAACTGATAGCAACAGAGCCATCCCCAGCTGAAACAGAGGATGAACAACCTGAGCTGCAGTCACAGGTAGGAATGAGCTTCATGTTCCTCACAGTTTTGCTGAATCACTGTTGTCATGCTGGTATGAGGATCACAAACAGGGATCTTAGGTCTTCTGTCTTCCAAGGAAGGGAAAACTGCACTATTGCTGTCTTCTCTGTGAAAACCAGTGCTGTCAGTCCTCATGCAGTCAAATCCTTTATTCAATCGCTGCATGTTTCTGTTGTGTGCCATAGATACCAATGCCCCCGTACATTGGGCCCATTAGTAAATGGGACTGGGAGAGTTTCTGTAGAGATAATGGCAATAATTACATCAGTAGCCATCTGTAGGGTCTCTGTAGCTGTGCAGTTTGTAAGGAGCTACTCATAGCTTTGCTTGGGCTGCTTTTGTCACTGAACTAATTGCAGGCTGTAGGAGGAGGAAAAAGAGCTCTTGTTGTAGAAGCAGGTTGAAGCCCAGAAGGGAGCAAACTAGTGTATTTTAAAAATAAGAAAAGAAAAAAAATCAGGATTTGTGCCAAAATACCCCTTCACACCCTCTGTTGTGCGTGTTTGAGAGCCTTTACTGTTCTTTGCACCTACTCAGTGACCACATGGCTCCAATTACCCTGTGACTCTGAGTTTTCCAGATGTCTCCACCCATTCTTCTCTATGATGCCTTTGAGGGAAAGCCCAGAGGTGGATCCAGGGCCCATTAGTGCAGCACAAACGCTCCTCTGTTTTAGGAGTTGTTTCTTCCTTGCGCGCCCAGTTCTCGGGAGCGGGTGTCGAGCAGGAGTATTTGTATTTCAGTGCTGTGGGAAAACTTGTGTAGCTGGATGAAATAAGTTTTCTTGACTTGTTTTATTGTTTTTTCTGAGACCTCCTCACTTCCTGCTGTTACCAGTGAGCTACAGCAGACCCTGGAGAGGAGAATTGCTGACTACAGGACAGCGATTTCCAACGCCAGGGAGTCGGGTGAGGGGGCCAAAATCCGCCGCTACGAGAGAGGCCTGAAGGTGAGTTGGGCTCACCAGGTGTGTGAGTGAGGAGGAGGCAAAGACAGTTCTCTGAAATGTAGCCTTTCCAGGTCTGTGAATTTGTGTTCTTTTCCAGGGGTGTGAATTTGTTGCAAGGGGAGAGGGATTTTAATGTACTGCCTTGTGTTACTTTAAAAAGATTTGTTGTTTCTTACTACCAACCTGATACAGCAAATACACAGATGAGGTGTAACTTCAGCTGCCTTTTGTGCATCAGCTTTGTTGCTCTTGAGTGTGGGTAGTGGTAGCTGTAGGCAGGGTTTGTGGTACATGCTGGATTTAAACCCACTGGTCTGGATCTGGATTGGACCTGTGGTGACTGTTCAGTGTTGCCTTAGAGCAAAGTTCAGGAGCTTTCCTAGGACATACACATTCCAGTTCATTCCTGTTGCCTTCCCTCGGGTACTAACCTTCTGCTCAGTTCTGTGAGACAAAGGGAAGGGGTACCTTTCCCTGGGTTTCTTGGCTGTGCTTTAAAATGAGTAGAGTGGGATTTCGCATTCAGGCAATTAAAAGCTGCAGCACAGAGCAGTTCCCCAGCCTTGCCTGGTTTCAGGCAGGTGGCGTGCTTGCAGTGAGTTGTGGTGCTTGGTGATTACTGCTGTGCAGGGCCTTGATTTCCCTGTTTGCTTTCATCTGCTCTCCTGCATCACCTCAGGCAGCAGCTCTGTCTTGTTGAGCAAAGCTTTGTAGCTTAGAGCGGTGCTCTGAGAGAAGAATGTTGTGGCTCTCCCATACCAGGTGTCTTGAGGTACAAAGAGAACAACTGAGGCCAAACCCAGGGGAAGAAATGCCCAAGAAAAATGTCCCCATGTGTCCCCTGCCTGCCAGCTCTGAAAGGAATGTACATGAAACCACCTGACCTTTCGGAGAGCAAGAGGAATGGGCAAAGCAGCTATTTTGTCCAGTAATGAAGCTTAGTGTACTGTTTGCCACTTCCTTGATTTTTCAGGGGAGGGAATTTCCCTGTGCCTAAGCAGTATAACTGAGGATAATAAACTAGATCTCACTTCACAGCTCAGAGTTCCTTAATTAGCACAATGATACGCCAAGGAATGGTGCAGAGTTCTCTCTTGTACGTAGTTCTTGGAACTGTGAACTTTAAGCTCAGTGTTTAATTCCGTTTCCAGTCAGTCTGTCATCCCCACGTGTGTGGGTTGCTGTACTGGTCTGAACCCCAATCTCACAGTCAGTTTAAAGTATCTCTGCCACAGTTACTTAATAGGTCAAACGATGTCACGACCGACCAAAAATAGCAGTGATTCTGGCACTGATGGGATTTCGTTGTTGTTGTCTTTCTGTGCTTCCATTTTGGTTTCTGTGTACATGCAAGAAGTAAAACTTTTGTTTTGGCTTCAAGTGCATGGTGATCTTTTACCTGAACCTTAAATTAAATTAAAAAAAGTAAAAATACAGAGGAAGGCAATATTTGGAGGAAGGGTTTTCAAAAAAGGAACAACAGTTAACCCCAGTTATAGATGGGGAGATCTTCTTACCCTGGGTCACTGTCCAAAGCTTCATATCCTTTGTTAGTATTTAATGGCTTTTTTTCCTTGCATTAAATGTGTTTCCTTCCCTAAATCCACATAGGCAGTGAACTTTCAGAGCAGTGTGTGTCATTTTGTTTTAAAGACATAAAATCCTTCTGCAGTTGGTATGAACAGCTTCCTTGATGACTTTCTGTGATAAACTTGAGTGGATCACATCCAGTAGTTATGGGTGTTGAAGTATTTGCATTTATGTAGTTTGGGTAGCAAGTCCTTTTGCTCTGATATAATGGAACACCTTCCCTGGTGCTGAAGTTGGCCTTGCAGAAAAACAGGGAGCTGAGGGGCAGCAATCTGTAGTGTGTGAGTAACAGATCCCGTCACATATAAGGGAATGAATTTTTGTTTCAGTGATTTTTATGCTAGTGATGTGTTTGATGGAAGTGCCTGTTGTTGTTCCATCTCTGCCAGACACTGGAAACCATGCTGGCTGCAGTGAAAAAAGGCAAAAAAATCAATGAGGAAGAAATGCCACCTCCTGTTGCAACAGGAAAGAGTTCTTACATATCTCAAGCCACAGGAGTGGAGCCAGAGAATTCAGGAGATTCCCCGGAGGATAAAGCTGAGTGTGTTGCATATCATGAGCAGGAGAGCTCTCCTGAGGCAGTGGAGCAGCTGGAATCAGAGTCTCTACAAGGTCATGCTGCCACTGATCCTGCTGTGGAAACAGGTACTGTGACCTGAAGGAGAAGCAGTTGCAACGCTGTTTTAATGCTACATCTTGCCTGATGTTTGTGTTGTGTAGCAAAGCACTGCTTGCGTTGGAGCTTCCCTGCTGAATGTCTCAGAGCTCTCCATGGAATGCTGAATTTCTGGCAGTGGAATCAGTTGTTATTGCAGAGCTCTTATATGCATGGTATCAGCAACCTTAACTTTTCCTGTGCTGCAGTTTCTCCTTTGACATTTGACGAGGAATTCCAACCTTTGAATAGTTTTGAGATATTTGACTGAAAGACCTTTTTTTTTTTTTTTTTAATTAGACAAGTGGAACTGTTAGGTCTGGTAGGACTTCTGACTGGGGGAAGAAGGATGTCTGTAAAATGGCTGATTCAGAGCAAAAGAGGACAGATGTGGGTTGGCATAGATGGGCACAGCAAGGGGTGCACATCTGGGCTGCTCTGTGTGTCTCAGCATTGTTCCATCCTCACAGATCTCCAGCGCAGCAGCACACGAGCAATGCTGCTGATGAGGCAGAAGGAGTACAAATTAGCAGCTCTAAAAGCCAAGCAACAAGGGGACCTGGAGAGAGCAAAGGAATACATGAGGGCAGGCAAGGTATGCACGCAAGAAATCCTGAATGCTGAACATCCTCTCTGCTGTACCCACAGGCATTAAGTGGCAAATACTCATTGTGGCAGCTGGCAAGTCTTGGACATGCTCGAATAAATCTTATGTTTTGGTTTTTTTCTGCATTAGAAATTTAATGTGGTCTTGGAAGCTTTGGACAGTGGACAGCCAATAGACCTCCAGAATATGCCTCCGTCTCCTCAGGGTAAGGCTTGTCTTAAGGAAACCTTTTCAGAAGTCTCTGTGCTGTAATGGAATGATTCTGCATTTGATTGCACAACTATAAAAAGAACTGAAGATCATTTAGGTCTCAGGCTTTCTGCATGTTCACATTCTAATCAAGGCCAATGAAGCAAAATGAGGTATCATTACTTATATTGAAGTTACTATGTGAATTACAAGTTCAAGTAAGTATTGATGTCTAATATTCCTGTTTTTGTAACTTTAGATAACAGCCACTGTTTGAAGGGGAAAGAAGGATAATGGCACATTCTTAAAATTTACTGTAATATTTGATAGTGTTATGTGTTTAAACAGAAGTTCCTCACATCCAAATTGAGAGATTAATATAGAGATTGCAGTGAAGTCTAATTTCTTTAAGCAAGTTACCAATATTAAAGATACCTTAATCCTAGTAAGAGAGAGTTTGGGTTTTTTCAAATACATACCATATCCCCAACAGTTAATACTTGGTCTGTGCAGCCCAGTGTTTTAAACAATTTACTTTAGTAGATCGTTTTATTCTAACGAACTAAATGACAGATTAATTCAGTAAATCGTGAGATTCATGACACAAGTTATAAACTGATCATTAAATGGCATTACAGAGAAACTTCACCGAGCACATAATCTTGCTTCAAAAAGTGCAAGATTTTTGCAACGAATAATATTTAGTTTTCTGAAATACCTCCTGTTATACAATGCCAGAAGCTGGAGTTTCTGAATTGGTGGTATTAGTTTCTTCCATTTTCCAGCACATCTTTTGTTACTAGGATATTTTAGTCAATTAGCAGTCTTGTTCCATCTGCTAAGATAAGTTATGTTCTGTGGAGAGAATTCTTAGAATACTTGAACTATTTTTACTTTTTTTTTCTCCTTTAAGCAGCCCAAACCTAAATTAAATCAGCATTGGAGATTTTCTTTTATAAAGCATTTGCTCTGAATAGTGGGAACCTTCGACTTAACTAGCCACGGAGATACTGTTTTGAAGCCAAAAAACTTTCAGGAAGTTGATGTGATCAAATTGATGGTTTTCTGAGTATCACGTGTTGACTTGCTGTATGTGGAACACACTGTGAAACTTCCTGCTTTCCTTGCTTTGCAGATCTTGAAAGTTTAGGGAATGTACAAGATGCATCCAAGCAAAAGGTGCCGCCTCGAGTGGGAAGTTCCCAGGATCTTGCAACAGCTGAACCTCAGTCCCAAGAAGCTTCAGGTAGGACCTTTGGATTTTTGCAGCAGGTCATGGAAATACTATGGCTGGGAAGGCACTTAAAGGTCTACCCTGTCCCACTGAGCTGCAGCAGCATTGAGTAAACCTGCCTAATGCTCTTGAGTATTGTTTGCTGCTGATCCCATCTGTACTTTTATTCTGCATCAGTAATGGAAGTAAAAGTTAATAAACTTCCTTTAGAACAATAGTGTTCATAATAAAACTTCCCACTGATGGTTTGGTCGCTGCAGAAAGTGAGGAAAGGGAGCAAAAAGGCAGGTTGTATGTTTTGAAATCTTCATGATATAGCATTTCCTTGTCTGTCTCGTTCCAAGATTCCCTGCAGCAGCCAAAGACGGTGCTGGAGGCGCTGCAGCAGCGGCTGGACAAGTACAAAGCAGCAGCAGCACAGGCCAAAGCGAGCGGGGATGAGCGGAAGGGCAGGATGCACGACAGGATTGCCAAGGTAAAGCCAGAGTGTGGCTGTTTGTGTCCAGCAAAGCCAGTTGAATTAGTTCTCTTGCTGAAGACTTTTTCAAGGCCGAAATAATTTGTGTATTGTCCTTGTGTTTGAAAAGAGGTCCAGTAGGGAAGCTGGAAAGCATTTACGGGAAGACAGAGAGACAATGCACATATTGTAGCAAAATACTGAGTCTTCTGCAGTGTTTGTGCTGGTTAAATACAAATGATTTCTGATTTATAGTCAACTCCACTGTATGTCTTCCTAATTGCAGCAATACCAGGATGCCATAAGAGCCCATAAGGCAGGGAGAAAGGTGAATTTTTCTGAGCTACCTGTTCCTCCTGGTAAGTGTGAACATAAAATGCCCTAATACCTAAACTTTTGCATACCTGCTGGGCTCAGAAGGGGGTTGCAGATATTTCCTCGTCATCCTGTGGAACAGTTCCTTCTTTTTCTCAGGAGGGTGGCCTTGCAATTTGATGGTACTGGGAAAGTGCTTACTAATGTGCTCCCAAACGCTGACACTGGTGAATATTCCTGCCTACTGACTGTTTGTTTGATAGCAGGTAAAAGTAGTCTACAGAGATGAAACAAATCATGCCCGTGGACACACTGAGGCAGGAACTGAGCCTACTTCTTGAGACGCTGTGTCCTGTTTATCTTCTTTAGAACACAAGAGTGCTGTGTCTGTGAAAGTTTGGGCAAGCTCAGCTGTGAATGCTCTGCCTCTGATTTGCATGATACCATTTCTCCCCTAGGAAGCATCTTTGCTTTTACCCTATATTGTGCCTGATGTGTTCTTCTTCAAGATACACCTGGCCCTGCAAAGCCATGCCTGGATTTTTTAAGTTAGAACAGACACGGACCTTGTGGCGTTTTTGTCCCTGTCAGATGTTGCAGTGGCAGCACTGCAGTGGTGGGAAAGTGGGCAGTGCCAGCTTTGAAGGTTCCCTGCCTTAGAGCTGGCCCTGAAAGGCCATTTAGCATGTCTTGTTCAGGAATGTGATCCCTTTTTTGGGAAACACCAGTTTCTGTAAGAGTGAGGTACTTCGTGCTCCTTATTTACACCTCTGGAAACACGGAGAACTCCTCCATTTCCTTACATACGAGCTGCATGTTTTCAGCCATCATTCAGAGGCCGTAGGATTTACGCTGAGACAGCCCTCAGGCAGCCACTGAACCAGAAGTGAATTGTCCTGGACTTGGCAGTGCCTTTCGTTGCATCTGGGTGGTGACAAGTACCAGCCCTGGCCCCCTTGGAGGCAGAAATGCTGCTGAGTAATGGATTGAATGTCACAGGGGGCAGCAGCACAGCGTTCTGTGTTCTGCCTGTCTGAGTTCTTCAGACTTGTGCTGTCCCCAGAGCAGCCATCTCCAGGTTTAGAAGCAATTTAGTCATTATTTCTTAACACTTCTCATGAGACTGGCAGCAAGAATACCTGCTACATATTAAATGAGAGAAATCTTAAGACATTTTATTGTAGGGGCTTTGGGTGTCTCTTGTTTGAAGCTGACACTAAACTGGTAATGTGGAAGTGAGAGTTTATCTTCCTCCCATCCTTAAAAGAATAATAAAACAATGAAAAGAATTACTCTTCATATACTTTGCATTTAGCTACTTTGATTCTGCTTTACTCTGCATTGCAGAGGCTGAGTGTTACCCAGCTGTCAGCACTGGATTGTTTGTTGCTTTGGGGGTGGCACTGATTTTCTGCTGGAGTCTCAACCTGCTCAGGTGAGGCAGCAGTGAGAGGGAGAAAAAATGAGACTAAATTCTTTGCTGGTTCTGGGGACATCTTTACTACTGAAGTCTTGAGGTTGTGAGGTTCCTTGGCAGGCTGCCGGTTGCTAAGCTTGGAAAACTGCTCTGTTACTGCATCATTTTACTCCTATCCCTTTAAGCCTGGGTTTCTGTGAGAGGTCTGCCCTTAAGCCCACCACTCAGACTTTCTCTAGCAAGGCTTTGTAGGCTTGACCTCAGTCTGGTTACACTGAATTCCAAAATATGTTAGATGACAGGTATTTGGATAGAAGCAGTTCTACAGAAAACAAGAAATACGGAAAACATAATGTGGGTCATATGCAACTCTCTACTTTTGTATTCCTTTCCTACCCAGGGTTTCCCCCTCTTCCTGGTGTTGCAGCAACGGATGGTGGCAGCACAATAGCTGCTGTCCTGGAAAGTGCCAGCAAACTGGCAAACATGGAGGAGAATGAGGAAGAGGAGGAGGTCAGTATTTCCTAGTAGGATGTGTAAAAGTTGAAATGCTGTCCCTTGTGGCAGGAAGACATGAGGCCATTTGATTTCCAGGGAAGGGTGCCAAGATGAAATACATTTTGCAAAGGTCTGAAGAGTACAGGATCTCAGTAGTAATTTCAGTTTGCATTGTATTGTAGGGGACACAGAGAGGTGAGATTTTACTATAGGCAGTACCCTCAGAGTCTGAGTCCAGGGTTTGGCTCTTCCATAGCTGTCCTGTATGTGGGTTTTATTTTCAAAGCAAACAATTCAGATCCCTTCCACCCCTTTACATTGTTCTGAAGTACTTAAATCTGTACTTTTATCCTACATCCCAGTAGCTTCCCATGTTTGTTCTTCCCCAGGATGTTCTACAATTGCTGCTTTTTGTCAGGCTGCACCTGCCTTTAGACTTTGGTTTGATTTCTTTCTCTCTTTTTGTTTGGTTGACAATTGTTTTGTTTATGCTTTCACCTCAAGTAGCTTTTAATGGAGAGAATTCCCAGATGATTTTTTTCTGCATGCATCTGCTTTTTTAAAAATCACCACCTTGTTCAACATTCTTTTTGTTCTGTCTGTGGTGGAGTTTTGATGCTTGCTTAGGTCAGTTACCTCCAGAAGTTTAAAATTTGCTTCTGGAGTGCTATACTCCCCTCAGGGGCATAGCAGAAGGCTGATACGGTGATAACCATGATTGTTGATGCTTGAGGTGCTGTCCTCAGCTCTGGAATAGATTTTATGTGTTTAATGTGAAATTCTCCTTGTTTTGCCAGAATGAGCTTCTGCCTCAGGCCCCAGTGGCCAAGAAGCCTGCCCAGCTGCCTGGGAAGCCCACTCAGGTTGTGAAGCCCATTCCAGTGTCTGCTGCAGCTGAGGAGAGCTCCCCTGAGCACCTGAAACGAGCTGCATCGCCCTCCACCCTGGACAAGGCAGAGTCCCTGGATCATCTCCCTCCAGCTGGTAAGGTGAAGGGATCACCATTCACAGTGATCCATGTGCAGGTTGTTTGCTCTAGTTTAGTTTAATACCTCGGTAAAGACTTTTTCATTATAGTTTAGATATGAACCTGTGAGTGTGTGGCATAGATTTCCTCTGACAGGAGCCCCAATATGTACGTCTGCTGGAGGGCAGATCCAGACCAGCCATGCAGCTTTATTTCACAGAGACAGCATGTGTAATTATATGGGTGATTGGGTTTTTAATTAATTTTGATGTAACAAGTGTATTGATTCATAATGTTTAACTTGCTCACGGTAGAACTCTGCATATACTCTCATTAGAGGGGACAGGCTGCCAGTGTGAATTATTCATTGATCTAGTGGAGCTCTCTGCATCATACAGTGCTTTCTGCCTGGTGCTTCATCCCAGGATCTCACACTGGCAGTGCTTCATCAATCTCTGGTCTGCCTGTTGCTGAGGTCACTGAGCAGTTGTCTGTGCAAGATTAATTGTACAGATAGTAAGGGACAGCCACCACCTCACGGTGGGATTTGGGCACACACAGGCACTGCTCAGGCTCTTACTGGGGCCTTGACTGTAATCTCATCCTCTTCTTCTTCCCTGGCTGATTCCCTCGGGGTGAAGCAGAGCTACCTAGTTGGCTGATGCAGGTTCTTGTGCAGATTGCAAAGGCTTTTTACAGTGCCACTGTGATTAGCTCATAAATCTTCTCTCTAGAAAACTCCATTACTTGTTTTATAAAGACCGCTAAAGTGTAGTAGTTGTCCATTTTGGCTTTGAAAATCTATGAATCCTCAGGAGTTTCTTGGGTTTTGCAATTTTAACTGACATATTAATCTCCTGAGTGAATTGCCCTGGACTTGTGCAGTGAAGGAATTGATAATACGTGGTCTCTGGTGTTACAGTAATCGATCCTGGGTATTTCAAGTATTCTAAAATAAGACCAGTACGTGCAACAAGAACCTGGACAGAGCCATACCAACATGATTTTTTCCCAACAAAATGTCAGTACTTTGCTGTTGAAAAGTGTATTTCACTAGTCAAAGTGCACTCATGTTACCTTTGTCCCCTCAGAATTACAAAGCTAATAAATCTACTCTAAAAATCCTGGATTTTTCTTCCTGGAAAGTGCAGGGTGTGGGCAGGTGTGGGAGTGGAACAGAGAGTTGCACCTAAGGCCTATGCCAGGAAAGTCCAGGAGCTGGGATTGGTTGTATTAGTGGCTTTGCTAGGTCCATTCTCCCCAGATTTTCTTTGAAAAGACCTGTGCTCTGACTCAGCCTCACAGAACACACGGGGGGTTTGTCTCAGGGCTGTTTGGGCAAGCTCCCTTCTCTGATTAGTTTGGGTTTGGCTGGTTGGGCAAACTGCTCCCAGCAGCAGGACAGCTCCTGGCTCTTCTTCCAGAGTGGGAGTAGGTTGGTCATCATCTGCCAGCAGTGACCATGGTGTGAGAGGCACTGGGGTGTTGATTTGCTGAGACAGGCACCTCTTGCAGGGGTTGTTCAGCTTGTGTAACCCTGGGTAGAGTGCAGTGGTGAATACATCGTGGGTATCTTTGGGAACAGCTGTAATCAGCTCCTGCTGCTCCATTTCCCATGAGGAAGAGGCAGGATGCACCAGTCTGGTACAATATAAAGCAACCTCACTTGTGTGGTTGTCCTCAGTGTTTTGGGAAGGAAATAGGAGACTCAAGAATTAATAAGAAATTAAGAGAGCAAGGAATTACAAATAAGCAGAGGTGGTATGTCTGAATGTGCCTGCACATTGGCTCATCTGAGGTTTTCTTCTGACAGGTCAGGGGAGAGGGAAGAAATTAGTCCAGAGGATGCTCATAATATTTGCTGTTTTTTAGAAGTTACCGTGGCAAGATGAGAGTTTGAATTCAGCTGCTGCTTTGGACCAATCAACTGTGCTGGAATCTGTCTCCTGCCTGCACAATTAGGGGCTGTAGTTACACTTGTGACACTTGTGAAGTCCTGTGAGGTTTTTGATGAAGGATGCTGTGAGAGAAGCAAGTTTGTTTTTTTTTTCTAATGCTTGAAATTGGAAGTGTCCAAGAAACAATAGAGTGCAATAAGGAAGTGTCCTTATTTGATATCTGTACTTTCCCTGTACTTTTCCTGGCTACAGACTGAACACGGGAAACCTGTTTCAGGGGCATTGCCAGTGTCAGATGAGTGAGGGTTTCTGTACAACCGTTTTTCAGTCAGGGAACAGCTGGAATTCTTGGAGAACAGGAAGAAGCAATACCTGAAGGCAGCCATCAAAGCAAAGAGGGAAAATAACCTGGAGCAGGCAAAGACGTATCTCAGAACAGCGAAGGGCCTTGACCTAAAGATTGAACAAGCCAAACGTGGCAAACCTGTGGACATTTCCAAGGTTAGTAGCACTGGTAATATTCTGCTTTTTTTCATATTCTTGGACATGTAAGTGCTTACTTTTCCCTATAACAGCTCTGCAATGCGGTGTTCTGGTATTGCAGCTGCCATCACCCCCTACAGATGACGAGGGCGATTTTATCTTCGTGCACCATGAAGATGTCAGACTGTCTCAAAAAGCAGATGAAGTATATGCACAGCTTGTAAAATTGCTGAAGGACCAGCATGAGGTGACCATTTTATCTTTTTTTTTATAAATGTTTTGGGGTTTCATTTGTACATTTCTCTGGGGTTTATTAATATTATGATCTCATGGTTGTTTCTGTGGGGTCTTTTGGTTTTTTTTTTAAAATACTTAAGATTTTGTGTGTCCTAAAAAGGAGAATTTTCGGACTTGGATTCTTTTATTATTTGAAGCCTGAGGGTGTACTTGAAGGCTTGGGACTATCAAATTATCAATGTTAAATATGAGCGCTCAAGTTTGAAAATAGTTTTTTAAATGCTTAAGACTAGCCCTTGGGTGAGCCTTGTATCTACAAATCAAGTGATTAAAAAGTAATAGGGAGAATATCTCGAAGAAATGCTGTGCTCAGCTTTGGGATTGAAGGGTGGGGTGGTAGATGTTTTTGAGTGACTTGGGAAAACTCCTGGCTTTTCTTAAATTAGGTTCTCGTGAACCTCAAAACCCTCTTCCAGTCACAAATCTGTGTGTGAGGCTCGCTGAGTGCAGCTGTGTTTGTTTGGTTCTGTTTGTGTTTCAGAGGTGTTTGCAGTATTCCAAGCAATTCATGCATTTGGGAAACGTAGCAGAAACAACTCGGTAAGACCCAGTGCCTGCTTTTAGTCATCTCACAATGTCATTTCAGGCTTGAGTCTGCCTGACCCCTAAGGGCGCTGGGGATTGGGTTGGAAAGCTTCTCCTTGTGTGAAAGGGTCAGTAACCATGACTCCTGCACCTCCAGGTTGCTCTCAGAGCCTTGATCTGGGATTAGTTTGGGGCCTGTGTCTGGGAGAATGCTGTTCCATGTCCCAGTGTGGGTGTAGCTTTTTTTTTTTTTTTTTTTCCCTTTTCTGTAGGTTTGAGAAACTGGCACAAGGCTGTAAAAAGGACATGGAGATTCTCCAGCTTGCACGAGCACAAGGAATGGATCCTCCAAGCCATCACTTTGAGGAAAGAACCTTCAAAATGATAAGGTGTGGAAAACCAAAACGATTTCTCAGGCAGGCTGGAATGACTTTTCTGGTCTTTCACTCTTGCTTAGGGAATTGTGGGTTTCAGCAAACTCAAGTGGCACCCAGGGTTAGGAAAGGATACTTCCAACAACTTAAATAAAAAGTTTTCTCTAACTTCTCTTGTGGGTTGTTTTCAAAACACCTCCAGCTTCATCTCTTTCATTCTGTTACTTCAGCCACTCCTGCATCCTCTGTATTTCTCCCTCAATCCTGTTGCCTTTTGTGCTTTGTTCCTGGCATTCTTGAGAGATACTTTTGGCTCTGTTTGTGTTCTTTCCTTGCTCTGTTGTACTTTATGATTTCTGTAGGAGTGCACTGTTGAAAAAGGTCTGCCAAATACCTGTGGCATCCTAGTTGGTAGTGGATCAGGTGATGGCCATGGGGTGATTATGCTTTCTTTATTTATTCACAGGATATTTTCTGAGCTCAACAGCACAGAAATGCACCTTCTTATTGTCAGGGGGATAAACCTACCAGCTCCTCCAGGTGTGTACTTGAAAGGGCAGGGGGGCTCTTTCCTCTGAGTAAGGGAGGAAAGTAGTGGGGAATGAGATTTCTCTGTCTTGAAGACACTTTAGGAGTCAAGACCTTTGTAGCCAACGCTCATTAAAACAACCAGGTTTTGTGTTCAAGCTTCCCAAAAAAACCTTTGAACAGTATTTTAAAAAGCAGACAGGTGAATAAAGAGAAACTGTGTTCCATCTGAACAGAGGGGAGAACCTTAAAATTGTCCTGGGTTCACTCATAACTGGGTCATAGTTTGTTTCCTGGTTATTTGCTATTTTGTTCTGAGTGCCTGCCTTAAGGTTGCACCACCTTGATGTGTTTTGACCCTTCAATGGACAGGATCCTGCCGATGTTACTGCCTTTAGTCCTTTTTCCTGGAAGCTTGTAAACCCTCTGTGCTAGACTGTCTGAGGACTACCAGCAGCATAAAGAAAAGCAGGTGTTTTCCTTTGGATGCCTTTGGATTTGGGTTTGTTGGGTGGGTTTTTCGGTTGCCAGGAGACAGGACATGAGTCCTGCTGAAAGCCAGTTCTATGCTCTTCACAATCCCGCTCAACATTCCAGATGCAATGGCAATCCCTGTATTGGCTGTTTGGCTTGGCTTTGTCTCCCTCAGGTGTGTCCCCCAGAGATCTGGATGCCTTTGTGAAGTTTGAATTCCAGTACCCAAGTGCGGTGAGTGTGTCCTGGCTCTGCTGTTCCTCACCCCTGCCACTGCAGGAGCTCGTGGGGGCTCCAGGGAAAGGGAAGACACTCCTAGGCATCCTGCCTGGAATTACCTTTAAAACAGATTTGTTTTTCTGAGAAATAGAGCTACTGAATCTGTTTCTGCAGCTGTTGTTACAGGGGAAAGGGGCCACCTCAGGTGTGATCTGTCTCTGAGTCCCCTCTAAAGGCATTGCTTTGGGACATCTCTTCTAATTAGAGAAATGGATTGAATAGGTTAGTCCTTGTCATCAAATAAAAGCATGTGGCTCCTGGTGATTTAATTAGCAAATATAAATGTGAGTATCTGGTGAAAGGACTTGGGCCATACAAGTTTCTTGGCCTTACTGATTAACACTTGTGTGTGTGTGCATGTATGTATGTGTATGTATATAAAAATATGTATACACATATATATTACTTCTTTCCTTGGAATCCCCCAGTGTCTTCCCTTCACCTTTGAAAGCAGTCTGTGGTCTGAAGAAATACTTCCAACAACTTAAATAAAGGGCGCCTGAGGAGGGGCTGACTAGTCTTACTGTCAGTAGAAGTGCTGGGGCTTTGCTGCTTTCTGTGTAGTGCAAAACCAAACCTTGCTCGTACAGGACTAATGCTGAGCCCTGGGAGAGTGCAAAGCCTGGACTTTTATCTCCTAATAAATTTTGCAGTAGTTCCACTATAATAAATTCAATTACCTGTGGGAAATTGGTAATGGTCAGAGCGGGTTTGTGTTTCAGTTTGAGTTACTCAAGGCCGTAATGAAGGAGTCACCTCATCAGGGTGGCTGGAAACAGAATTGGTCTGTGTGAATCATTTTCTGTGAAATAAGTAAGAATCAGCGTAGTTGCTTTTAATCTATTTTCCTTTGTTTAAAGAAAAGCAGATCTCTGCTGCTTAGCCAAAAGTCAAATACACCACCTTTCTCCTTCGTAGCTGAAATCAGTTTTGCAAAGTAGCTGCAATAATTAGGTCACATTGTCCTTGTTCATTCCCCAGAGATTTAGTTTGTACTCTGCTTTAGGTTAAAAGTTAATTCATTTTGGTGGCAGATTGATTGTCAGGCAAAATAATAGTAGGGCAATTCCCTGAATGATTTGTGATGAATTCCTTGTGTAGCTTATTATTCCAGCTAATGCAGGAGGAACAGAATTACAGCGTCGTGGAACGTGCACAGTTTGTCATGGAGTTTAAAGCCACACTCAGGGACTTCATGGGGATTGCAGTGAATTGACTGTGACCATTTAACTTATCTGGGCCTCTTATATTTAATGTAATGTTTTGGCTTATTCTTTATACAGTGCTACACTTGTTACCACAGTGAAATCCAAGTATTTTAGTCTTGAATGTACCATGACTCTTCTTATCATTCAGACAACCCCCTAAAACCTCGTGTTTCTTGCACAGGCATTAAGTAGAGGTGATAATAAAAATGGTCACTACTCTGTATTTTAAAACAATGGCTGATGGATTTATGTAATGTGTGTCTTTTTTTAATAGGAACAACCTCAAAAGAGTAAAACACCTGTAATTAACAATAACAATTCTCCGGGTGAGTACTTTTTTTTTGGAACAGTGGGAAAAACATTGCACCTTAAGAACTCCTGGAGAGTACAGGCTGGTCTCATCCTGTGACTCAGCCCAGAGAGCCTCCCACCACCTGTGTTCTTCTTTCTTATAAAGGGTTTGTTGTAGGGTGAAGTCCAGCTGCACTGGACTGGGTGTTTCTTCACCTTCATCCCAACATTGGTGGTGGTTATTGTATCCTGGGTTAGTGAAATCATGGAGTTACCAGTTGTGCTCCAGCTGTTGCTGTCAACCCTGCTGGCAGATGGGCCAGATAAATAAATTTTCTTTATTAAATAAATTAAATTGTTAATTTTAATATCTCCATGGATCAGATATTTTCCAGTCAGATTTGGTGTCCTCTGAGATTGCCAGTTCTGTCAGGATTTTGGCTGATCAGCTGACTTTTCTAAACCTGACAAAGCATCATTGCAGAAATATGATTTTTTTTTTAAGAAAATGTGTCTTGAAACCAACAGAAACACTTCCTTTGTACCTTTTCAAAATCCCCCTTTGGCCTTGCCATGGAGCACAGGTGTTAGACTCATCATGCCTTTTAAGAATTAATCCTCTCACACTCTTGAGTTGGTTTTATTGCTCTGTTATTTTCTTCCAGTTCTCACAGTCAGCAGCCATTTAGTATCAGAACAACTTTGAATTCACTATCCAAATTACTAGTTATTTTATCTCAAAAGAGATACATAAATAGATATATGTCTTTTGAGTTTGCATGTGTTTTCTGTTAAAATTAGAAGTCCTGAAGATCTGACATTGAGAGCTGTGTTCCAGATCTTCCAGGAACTTGCTCTGCGCTGACTGAGCAGCCCCTCGGTGGTGTTTGGGGTTTCCAGGCTGGCAGGCACAGATGGTTCCTGGGTAGCAGAGCAGATAAGTCTTGGAGCATTAGTTGTACAATCCTGTGAACCTCTCTGATCAAAAGGTGGCACAGTTCTTGCCACACTCATTAATGAATCTGGTGCTGAAACAGTGTTAATTACATTATCAAAACACCCCTTCCCAGTCATTCCAACCTTACTATTCTTTTTCCTTATTATTTGGTACCTTTTTTTCTTTTTAGCCACAGACACTCTATTTACTTGCTGAAAGACCTAAATTTCCCAGTTTTGGCTCTCCAGTAACTTGCTGTAACGTGGGGGTGCCAGGTGAGCTGCGGCACAGGGACACACCTTGGGAATGACTGGAGGAGCCTCCTGAGGAGGAGTTCATGTGGTGTGAAATGTCTCTCACAGATGGGCCAAACTGAGCTTGGAGTCTGAGCAGCGCATATGACAGAGCACTGCACATTCCCAGCTTTCTCTCATTTCTCTCTCCCTGAACTGCAGAATACAACCAGCTGTTCAAGTTGAACATCAACCGGAATCACCGCGGCTTCCGCCGAGCGATTCGGTCCAAAGGGATTAAATTTGAAGTATTTCATAAAGGGTAAGTCCTTGGTTTGCGTCCCTCTCACTGCTGCTCTAGGAACAGCTGGAAAGAGTGTTGGAGCTGAACTTTGTGCAGCACAGTCTCTAAGCTGGCAATAAAGAGTTGCCTGGTGCTCATGTCTGAGAACTTTCAAAACATGCCTGAGCTCTGTAGCTTCCTCTGTGGGGGTGAAAAAAAGGTACAAGTTCATTGAAGCTGATTCATAACTGTGTGAGGAGTTGAGGATTAGTGTGTTAAGAGGAATTGATGAGATGGAGAAGGCAACGATTTACTTCCAATTGTTTTGATTCTTACCCAGTTTGGTTTTAGTCATCAGGACTAGAAAATGTAAATGTTCCATGGGATAACTGACAGAACACTGACGTACAAGTGGCAGCAAAACATGAACAGCAGTAAAGCAGATGACAGATGATGGCAGAACTAGTGTTGTGGTTTTGTAGTTATATTCTTTCATTCATTGGATCTCACAGTGTTTCCCCAGCACTATTCTCAGGCTGTTAGACTGTCTTGAGACTGCCCTCAGCTCAGGGAGCAGGACAATGAGATGGATGTTAACTGTGAATAGTTTAGGGAAATTATCCTCTGTGCAGGCTCATAACTGAGTTACTCAAAATCAGAATGGCCTGTATTCCCTGATCCATGAGTTGGTTGTGATCCATGACTGGCCTGGGATGTTGGATAACCTGGTTTTGTCTCAGTGGCTCTTTGTGCAGTTCTTTGTTTCTGGGCCCTGCAAAAATCATCTGTAGGTTCTCCAAGATGATTTTTAAGTTGTAGATGTTTTAATTTGTGACCTGAAGTCCCATTGTTTCACTCCAGTTCTTCCCTTTGCATCTCTGTTCAAGAGAGAAAAGCTGATTTTCTTGCTTTTTTTTTCTGTCAGTCCTGACTGCTCCACTCTCTCTGTTCAGGATCTCCTTTGCACAGAGCTGTGAAGTGTTTACATTTGTTTAAAATGTTTTTTTAATCACCTTTCCCCAACCATCTCCTTGGGAGAAAGAGGAGAGTGAAGTGATCCAGGCTCTTTCCTAAGGACTTTCTGCTCCCTGCCTTTCACTAAGGCTAATGAAGAATACTTTCAGAAAGGCCTTTGTGGATGTTGTAGCTCTGGGGTCTCTGATAGCTCTTTGACCATCTCCCAAGAATTATTTGTGCTCAGTGAGCAAAGGAGACTTGTTTCAGGTCATATATATTAAACTTCAGTTTAACAATACTTTCAAGTAAAAACCCGGCAGTGTATTTTTCCAAAAGAAAAGTCTCTCCTTGAGCCTCTCCTAAAAGCTTCTGAAGATAAAAGGAGATTTCCCCAGAGCTGTTTCTGAAGCCATAGCCTAGAGCAAGTTCTCATTCTTCACTTTAAACCTCCTGGAACTGATCAGGGATGAACCAGTCTTCATTGTTTCTTGAATTCTGAAAAGAAAAAATGCTTTAAAAAATTCAGCAAGAATTGCTGATCCTCTTAAGTTTTGAGCAAAGTGCCCCACACACTGCAGTACAGTTATGTAATCCCTCATTTTAAGGTGCTTGTGAAGTAAAGGAAGTATTCAGCGTGTGAGCTAATGAAGTCTGAACTTCTCCAAATGATTTTGTGAGTCAACTCTCGTCGATGGAGAGCCTCAGTCTCCTGTTGCCACCAGTGATGTGATCATGAGGCTCCATATAAAAATTTTTGGAGATTCTGTTGCAAATGTCAGTTCTTACTTGATAATATCTTAGTGTCTCTAGATGATAAAGGAAGAAGGGTGGGTGTTTTGGGGTTGTGGGGGGTTTTTTGTATGTTGTTTTGCTTGCCTGTGTTTTTCTTAAACAGTGTGGATAAAAAAGGAACATTCTGAATTTTGGGCAGATTTCCTGTCTAAAACACAGCAGGCATGGCCAGTTGTCTTTCCTGCCTCCAGACTCTGTAGTGATAGTTTTTGACTGTTAAGCTACCAGTATGAAGGTGAATCAAAACAATAGCTGAAATGTTCCTACTTGTCAAAAATGTTTTGATTTATCAAGATGCAACAGAATGATTCATGTGATTTTTCCCTGAAAATACTTTGCCAAAAGCAGCAGGTGCCTGTGAAATGTTTGTTTTGCTGAGCGATTCCCTTCCCTGGGAAGTCCTTCAGCCCGTCCCGTTCAACAGCCCTGTCCTGTAGCGGAGCATTGCCCTGTCCTGGCTGCCGGCCTTGTCTTCCCTGTCTCCCCGTGCAGGGACAGAAGCTGCTGCCACTCCAAGTGCTGGTTTAGTTGGTTGTTTTTCTTCACTGCTGTCCTCATCTTTTAACTTGGTTGCACGAGAATAATTAACAAATGAGTGCTTTCTTATCTTGGGCCTTGTAGTCTGGTGTGTTAAGGGTTTGCCTCTTGCCCCCAGGTTCGTAGCATGTCCTGCCCAGCCCTCCTGGATGTGGTGATGGAGCAAATAGTGATGACTCTGGGCTTGTTTTCTCTTTAATGTCCTGACAATCCTTACCCTTCGCTTAAGGAAGGTTTCTTTGGAACAGGTCCTTTTTCAGGAGTGACAAGCAGGTGGGGACAGCACACTTGAAACTGGACAAGCTGGAATCAGAATGTGAAGTCAGAGAGATCATTGAGGTATGCTTGGGGGGGTGGGGTGTGTTCTTCTGCTTAACATTTAAACACAAAGGGGAAATGAATATTTGGATAACTGTGTGTGTGCAGTGGGCAGTTTTGTATCAGATGAGTTGGGTACCTTGCCTGGGATGTGGGGGGACCTGCTCTGCTGAATTATAATCCAAGGAAGCTCACAGCTGTGACCCCTCCCAGCACTGCAGCTGGTCTCTGTTACCTTTGGATCATGGGCAGATAAAGTCAAGGATGCCTGAGGCTCTACGCTCTGACACTGTAATTCATATGTGTGCTAACTGCTCTTCTTCTTTGGTTCTTCCAGATTTTCGATGGCAGGAAGCCCACTGGAGGGAAACTGGAGGTAAAAGTGAGACTCAGGGAGCCCCTCAGTGGTCAAGATCTTCAAACAGTTACAGAAAACTGGCTGGTCCTGGAGCATTAGTTCTGTGTGAGGTAGGAACGCTGCTCCAAAGGGGGTCTGGGCGGGACCTGACAGGGCTACAGATAAACTCTGCTTGGATAATGTCTCCTGTTGACATTGACCTAATTACACAGCTCTGGCTTCAGTATCATTCCTCTTTGTATTTGTGGTGAGGATTTGACATAATTTCCTAAATGAGGTTACAGAACCTCTGATTAGTTTGTATCTCAAAGATGCTTCACAATCACTTGAAATACAGGGACAGCTTCTGGTGTCACCTTTACTTAGAATAATACTTAGAAAATAAGATTGATAAGTGATCCATCTTCCTTTGCTTGATCTCCCAAAGCCTCTGTGCTCCCTCTTCCTTAGCACATTTTGTTTTGTGGTTATAAATGGCACTGAAATGGATATTCGTCAGCTTCGGGGTGACATCATCTGTTTGCCACAGCTTTGCTTCCAAATGCTGTTAAATTGGACAGGTTGAGAGGTCTTGTTTCAGTGTATGAGTCTGAATTTGGGCACCAAAAGGACTGTTTTAGTGGTTTCCTCTCTGCCAAGGAGGTCAGGAAGGTCCTGTGAGCCTCAGTCAGGCTGAGGGACGTGTAACCTGAAGTAACAACTTGGCTTTGTGCCGAAGAACTTTCCATCACTGGAGCTTAATAATTTTGCTCCATTGATTTTTCTAGTTGACCATCCAGAACCTTCATGTCAGCATTTTACATGTAATGTCACCTTGAGTTGTGATCACCTGTTACATACTGCAGCAACTCATTTTGATGGGTTTTGTGTGTTCTTTTTCCCCAGATCCATTGGAATGTCAGAAGCCTCGGGCTAAAGGAGCGTAGAAGATGCTGCTAAGCTGCAAGCACCAAAGATGTTAAAGAATGCACTACTGAACCTAATGTCTATTTTGGTAACAGCCATAGTGCTTATTAATACCCTCAAGGCAAACGGGAGGCTCTGGGAAGTGCTGCTGCAGGGCTTGGGACCAGTCTACACAAAATAGACAGAGTTGCCTTAATGTGGGACTACTAATGTAGCACCAGGACGAATGTTACATTAACTATGCAGAGTGCTGTGGGAAAAGTTTAGCCCCTTAAAGCATTCCCTGAGGCAGTGCAAGAGCTTTTTGGTCAAGTCACAGGTAAGACCTTCACCAGAATTCCTTTTTCCAAGTGTCCGAGCAGCTGCTGTGGTTCAGTGAACAGTCTGCTACTGCTTTTTCTGTTCTCTCCTGTCCAGGCCTGTTTGGGTTGGGGTCTTTTTTTTGTTTCCTAAAACAGGAGAGATCTCAGGCAGCAATTTAGGGGTGTGAGTCCTTCCTCTGGGCACGCCCTTGGCACCTGAGGTTCCAAAGGCTGCAGGGCTCCTTGGCAGCAGGTGTTTACAGACCCCCATTTTTGTTCTGGCTACCAGTTGTCTGCCGTGCTTGCTGCACTGCTTGTTCAGCACAGAAGGGTACTGTGCCTTCATCCTTTGTTTTGTTGAGGTTTTAATTTTAAAAAGAAGGAAGGAAGGAAAAAAAGTACACTAAACTCTGCTGCTTCCCAAATGTTCCTTGTATTTTTACAAGAATAGGCTTTTATAATTCTTCCAGGTGAGGGGGAAAAGAGTCACTCTTTGTCATGTAGAAAACTGGATCGTGACTTATTTTCAGGAATGCTTTTGATCAGCAGCACACAAAAAGTGGTACTAAATCTGTTTGTGTTTTTGAACAGAAACCAGGGATCTCCCAGGGCAGGATGTGCCTGTGCTGGGAGCCCAGAGGGTTTGGAAGGGCAGGTTGGGAGACAGGACAGAGTCCAGACAGGTCAGGCAGTGCTGCCTCTGTCCTTTCTGAGCAGATGAAGACAGTACAGTGTTTAGTTTTTAATTTCAATAAATTTAATATACAAAACTACATGTTGAAAATAAAAATATAATATGCAGTTTTTTGCAGTGTTAACTAACTGAATTTTAAAAGTACAATTTTTTTCTAAACAAGTACTCATTTCTTAACAACATGGTAATTAAGGTCATTTCAAAGGCTATGGTTGAAGCAAACATGTCAGTCACCAGTTGATAGTGTTTTGCACAAACATAATCCAAACCTAAAAGACTTCTGGGGCAAAGGAAGAGAAGATAAACATTTTTCACCTCTTTTACTGCATTATTGAGCATAACAATGCAACTCAAGTGACTGGAAAGCCGCTGCTGTGGCAAGCTGGAGTGCAGGCTCTAGGAGGAAGATTATTTCCGAGTTTCTGGAATGCTCTTCCAGGTGCTGAATGGTGCCTACACCATGTAGTGCCATGTGTCCCAAAGTGCAGGACCAGCGTGCAGAGGGGGATCCAAGTGCCCTCAGCCCAGCTGGGCTGCACAGACACCTCAGCAGGAGCAGTGGGGGGGTCACAGCTTAGGCTTGGCCCAGCAGGAACCATTAAACAAGCTGCATTAAGCCACCTTCTCCCAAATGCAGAGGTAAGACTTCACTTAGATGAACACCCTTTCAAGTGTGGGAGTGGGCTACCTCTTGCTGGCCAGCTTTTGTTTGTGGAGTTGGCCCCAATTCCCTGGCCTGCCTTCTCCAAGGGCTCTAATTTGGAACATTGGATTTACCAGACTTTGCTTTTTTTTAAAAAAGCAGCAGCCATTTATTCCCAAATGCACTCTGTGCTGGCACTGGCCTGTGTGCACATCACTGTGTGCAGTTGCCTTTTCCCTTGCCCAGCCAACGGTGTTTATTTGTTTAAAAACTAAAGCCTCAGTCTCCCAGGGGCCTTGCACTCCCCTTTCCCTTGGAAAGGATGCTGGTGTTACTCGCTCATAGCACAACCAAACCAGGCCCTGCTGCCTCCCCCAGAAGGGACAGCAAGGAGGGACCAGGCAATGTCTGACACACCATAAATGTTCATCATAAATTAGCACCTCTCTTCCCAAATAAATTATCACTGTAGACAGGAGGAGAAACCTTCAACCCTCTTCCTGGGATGGACTCACAAGAGCTGCTTTGCATGACTCTGGCTAAACAAACCAACCCCCTTCTCCTGCTTACAGCTCTTCCCACTGGTTAGCAGCTTTCCATGGAGACAGTAAGAACATGAAACCACATTTCCTCTGGCTGATGCTCAATTCCAGCTTCTTACTGCCCTGGGAGACAGGAGCAGCTGCTTTCCTTCCCAAAGCCCTCCCAGGTGAGACTAAGAGCACTGGGCCGAGTGCAGGTGTTCAGAGCTGCCCACAAAGCCTTTTTCAGCAGAACATGCAGGAACAGCCACTCTACACTGTTACACAGGTAAGCTCTGACAGGGGCTGCAGGATGAGGTGCAAGCTGGATACGTGACACGGGCATTACACTACCGGGAACAGCAGGGAGGGGACACGCCTGCCCTGGGTGGTGCTTGGCTTTAGAAAGCAGGACCTACTGGGCGGGGGAGGAAGGAGATATAACTGCACTTAAGGGCTAATGTTTCCTCTGCTTCACACAGATTTGTAAACAAGGTACAGAAGAGCAGAGTTGTTCTAGGACGTTACAGAAACCTGCCGAGGTGAGGGACGTTATGGTAACTAGAGGAACAAAGTAAACCAGCCTATTCCACACACACACACAACTGCAGGTCACGGAACCTTGGGAGAGATGCCCGTCCTTCTGCTCCTCTGGACACAGACGAGGGGAGTTATGGCTGGGGAATCTTTCCATAGTTCTCAAGGGCTTCTCCAAACGTATTTCAACCAATAATCTGGTCAAAATAATGTAAACGTTACTGTTCAGTGTCTACAATACCCACGCAGGTTATGACGAGGTCAGAATGGAGGGCTTGGCTCTTGGTTCTTACATGGCCATCTACAAACACTACAAGGTTGGAGTTTCACTTTTTATTTATGCCCCAGTGATCTTTGCACCCTTTTGAGCATCGAGAGTACAGGACTGTAAGTCTTTAAACATGAGCATTTTTCTAAACAGTAACAGAAGTGGATTAGCTGCAAGGATAGCATAGCCATGTTGTAGTATAGAAGCTGCCCTGATCCTCTGGTTGTTGACAATGCATAGAAGATTTAGAATTATGGAACAACTGTCCCTCCCCCCTCCCCCCCTTCCCCAATAGTGTTAACAAAAGCTTAATTTTCCAGTTTTAAAGTGCAAATGATTCAGATACAACTGCTGCTGGAACAGGTCTGAACAGAAAATGAAGTCCTCTTATGAGATGTTTTCCAGAATATAAAAGATGAGCTCCATTATGACTGGCCCCTCACTCAATTGACAGGCCCCTCCATGAATCACTGGCACTAAGGCACTGTCCAGGTCATTCATGTATTGAGAGGGCAGTGGCTGTCCATTGCTCCCAGCTTGGTAACCAACCTAAAAAATACAAAGTAAGAGTGGGTTTTAAGAGGGACATGAAGTTGTGAGTCAGTGGGCAGGGAGGGAGGAAGAGCTATGGTCTCTCCCTGAGGAGCTGGTGCTTGAACTGGATCTCGCAGCCACTAAAGCAGCTTTTCCACTTGTTTTTCCACTTCAGTTTCCTATGGCTGCCTGGGCAAAGGAAGCCTCTCTTTTTCTACTGCTTTGCCAGAGCAGCTGACAGAGAGCAGCAGGACCTGCACTCAGCTTTAACAGCTTAAGCTGGGCAGTGTTTAGGAGCTGGGTTACACTAAGCCCAGCCGCTCCCAGCCCTGCCCAGCTGTCCTGTGGGACTCAGCTCTGCTCGGAGCTGTGGCTGTGGAGCCCTCCAGGAGACCTTCTGTCCGTTCCTTGGCCTCAAATGCAGAGTGGGATCTTTAGGAGCAGCCACCTTGTGAGCAATGGTTTGTGCTCACACAGGAGCACGTTTAATACACTCCTGTCTTGAACTGCTGGTGAAAAGGCCACTTTAGAGCCTTCTCTGAGCACAAAGCAGGTGCTGCTCGTGCCATATGGGGGTCAAGCCTGTGCTAATTTAGGCTGGGCTCTGGCTTTCCAGCTCTAACAGATGTCCCAAAACACCAAACAACAGCCAGCACCACCTGATTAGCATTTGATATGGGCACTTCTTCAACATTCTGGTTCAAGTGCTGTATTCCCTCTTTGGGGAACAACCCCCCCCAGTTAAACCAAAACTATTCAAGACCTACTTGATCCGAGTCCAGTGTGACACGCAGACCCAGCTTAGTCATTCCATCTTCTTTCAGCAGTTTCAGATGAGGACACAGAGCCAGACAGAAAGCCTTAGCCACGTTTTCAGTCAGCCTGCTGTGATCAGCTGGGTCACTCAGACCATTGTGTTGCTCATCGTTTTCAAGGAAAAACACCTGAAGGGAGGAGTTAACACAAGACATAACACTTGGCTTTTCTAGAAAATTTGGGTTACTGACATGCCATTTAAACTTTTACAAATGAAGACTTAAAGTAAGAGCTGTTCAGGGAAGGCCAGCAAAAGCCCCTGAAGACAAGCAACCTTGGCGGGGGGAAATAAAAAAATATAAAATAGATTAAAAAAAAATTAATTTTTAAATAGTCCTGTCCTCTGGTATCTGATCAAAAGCCTCACTGTGGAAATTCACTATGTATTGCACCGAGTTTTAACGAAAAACTGCTTTTAAACAGATGTTAATTTCAGGAAAATTACATTTTTAGCGGAAGCCTGAAGATCTGAGGTATTGTTGCCCCTAGACTTGTCTCTTTTGAGCCCATTTGACCTGGAAAAAAAAAGGACACATAGGTGGCAAGCTGCAGACTGACACACTTGAAGAAATCTTCTGACATCAGCATTTATGTGCTGGCAGAGTCACAGGTAACAGCAGCTGTGCAAGCATTTTGAAGTGATTGATGCCACAGCACTTTCATTTTAACATGAACCATTTCAGAGAAGGTGGCTCGAAATAACATTTTTAAAAAACAATTTATATTAAGATTTGTCTCCGTGTAAAAAGGCAGCTTTTAACTCAAGTGCAGATGAAACCAGCTGTTCTCTTGTGTAATGTAGTCACCAAGTGCTCTTCTTGTCCCCCCCTGTTCCACACCCCTGTCAGCAGAGGGGGCCAGAGCAGCACAGGCTCAGGTACCATCAGTGGGAGGATTTTGCATCCTGCACCGTATCTGCCCTTGCAGGCACAAAAGGCAACCCAGGATTGTTCTGCAGCGTTTGCTGCTCTGGTTTTGGTGAGTTGGGTGAGCTGGTCCAAGGCAGAGGAGGGTGAGTTTGCAGCCCCAGTGCTGCTGTTGGCTCGTGTGCGGTTGGGTGTGACAGACTCACCTCTGTCCACCGAATGACCTTCCCGTTGGCCTTGTACTCTGAGCCGTGGAATATCTTCACGCTGGTTATGGATTCCATGGATTTGCCATCAATAGGGCTCACAACGCTGCAAAAGGGAGGGAGAAGGGTCAGTTCCCAAGCAGCAGAAGACACGAGCTGGGCAGAGCCCACTGCAGGAGAGAACTGCCTTGGAATCCGGGCAGGCCCTGAACGGGGTCACGTGCACAAACCAGGTGCTCATTTCCAACCAAGCTGCTCTCCAGAGCTGGGGGCCCTGAGGTGCCACCACATCAAAGAGGAGTTTCATACAGATTGGATTTCTGTTCATTTGTAAACTCTTTAGGCCCGCAATACCTGAAACACGACTTACACGGCCCAGGATTTGGTTACAGAACCCAAGACTGATCTGGAAAGCCTGAAACTACAGAAATACACTTTCTAGGTGCTGATTCCCTAAATATCAAATACATCCCAACAGCACTTTACTGACATAAATGCTGAAGCTGCCAAATCCACCTTTCTTTTGGCTTAAGTATCAAGTGTCCAAAGATACTGTTGATGTTCAGCAATTTTATTTCCAGTTCTACTTAATGCAAACTAAGCACCAAGAGAGCAAAGTGACCACAGTGTGCAGGGTTCAGCACTGAGTGCTGGACACAGATTAGTGGTTTCCAATAACTGGATATTGGCAATGGCAAAAAAATCCATAGCATTGGCAATTTTCTAAATTGATGCCCCAAAGCTCTGGTATCTCAAATCCATTTTCATGACAATTAATTGCACCTTATCACTCAAAAGAGAGGCATAGACTTTTAATTCGTATTGAATGGAAGACTCATGTGCCTTGTAAGGTCAATTAAAAATTTTAACAAAATCAGTCACCACTGTCAAGTGACTGCTCTTCTACTTACCCCTTACTGAAGTTTTTGTCATCTTCTACCCACTGAATATGAACGTGTTCCTGAGGGTCTTCAGCATCTACTTTGCCACAAGTGATGGTGAAGTCTTTCATCTCTCTCAAGGCCTGCCTCAAAGAGTCCATGTTCTCAGCAGTTATCTGGACCATCACTCCATCTGGGGAACCAAGAAATCCTCATAAGCCAAGGTAAGCCACACCAAACAGAGCCTACACAGAAAAACTCCAAACATCTTTCCTCTGCTTGCAACACAAAGGTTTAATGTTCATTTTTAGGCATCATGGGCAGCAATGCTCTGTAAAACCATTTCTGAACTCTCATCTTCCCAAAACGCAGCTCTGCTGAGTGCTGACTAGGGAAACAACAGTCAGGGCAAGGGCAGCTCCCAGGTGAACTCAGCTACAGCAATGGCCACGGGAGTTTGCCTCAAAACTGTAGACCTGCTCTAGGCCATCCTCAGAAACCCCCCGTGACCCCCCTCCACTCCGCTCTCGCTGCCGTTGGCACTGGAAGCAGCACTCCAGCAGTGACAGTGTTTGACAAGTCAGGGCTTGCCTGCCAGCAGCAACAGATACAGAACTGTGGATTCATGGAATTATTATGGTTGAAAAAGACCCCCAAGATCATCGAGTCCAACCGTTAACCCAGCACAGCCACGCTCACCACTGAACCACGCCTCCAGTCCAAATCAGGGCAGAAATGACTTAGCAGTGAAACACCTCCCCCATGTACAGACCGAATCCACCCGTTCCTCTGTCTCACACTAACCCCCAGCTCAGCCCCAGGAAATGGCACAATGACCTGCACACAGTGCCTGGCAGAGGGCTGGCTGCCTGTCAGCCCTGGTGACCCCCAGCCATGGCTGCACACTCACAGCTGCCCCATGGGGCTGAGCCAACTGCCTGATGTGTGGGCATCTCCCATCCCTCACCACAAGCCATAAGGAGCACTCCTAACCCACTTCTGTCTGCACTGTCCCAGCTGCAGGGAGGTGACTGCACAGCTGTGCAGCTCAGTAACAGGCACTAACAGCTCCCAGCCCAGCACATGCCATCAGCAGCTATTCCTCTGTTCCTCTGATCTGACAACAAACCACATCAGAGGTACCAGCTCAACAATCTCAACTTGTCATGGTCTCCTCTGCCCACACACAAGCACATAAACCATGCACATTCATAACCCTGCACCCTGCAGAGCAGTGGGTAGCACGGGAAGTTCAGCAGGGTTTCCTCTTCTGGTTGGTGGGTTACACATTCCATATTTCTTAGGCTCATGATTTCCTCATTCACCCCAAACCAGTAACCCAGTCACAGGCTCCCAAGCCAGGTATTTCATACCTTACCCTCATTTTCTTGTGACCCTGTTTTACAGCATCTGCACAGGTTCCTCCTCATTAGCAGAAACAGGGTGTTTTTTGCTAAGAAGTAGGATAAAGCTGAAGCAGCAGGATGATCCCAAGACCCAAGGCACAGGAGCAGAGCCCCACTAGCTGCAGAGCTGAGCTGTGCTAAGAGGAAAGCAGTGTGTTTTAAGAAGCAGTTCAGTTCTTACCTTCCACTATACTGGATTTGGCAAGGTAGCCTGAAGAGGATTTTAAAGCTCCACTGAACACAAAGAAGCTGGCACCAGTCACTGCAACAACAACAACAGGAGAGGGTTAGGGAGGCTTTTGTAAAGCAATGCCTTACACAAGAATCAGGTATCACAGCTCTATCAGCCAGGGAGGTGATTAATCTAAATCAGAACAAATGCAGCTTGGAATTATGGTGACTGTATTGCACATCATAGGCTTGGATATGCAAAGGCAAGTCACCCAGTTAGTTTCCAAATTGGACAACAGTTTTTGTCAAGCTTAATGAATCCTCCTATTTCATCACTCTCCCTCTTCCTGCCTAAACACCTCTAAATTTCAGAATTACTAATTTTGGGTAACCAAGTACGTAATTAACTTCTAAGTGTTCCCACACAGCTGGCAAAGACTGTGAGTGTTTATGGACTGCACTGTAACACCAACCCACTTACAAGGCCACAGCTCAGAGCAACCTGACAAAGTAAAATTATCTTAAATGACTACTAAGCATCATGAAATTCCTGCTGGGAATCCCCCTTCTTGTCCCACATGTGAAGTTAACAGAAGCCACACAAGACCGTCAGTCCTGAGTGACATCCCATGCCAGTGTTCTCACTGGGATGACTGGGGATACTTGCAAAACACCAATGTCAGCCTCTGTCTTGTTCTCATTTGGAGATTGTATAAATTTCTTTGCCAGAAATGTTCCCCAAACCCACATTTAAATTCTCAGCACACTGGTGCTGCAGCCTTTCAGCCTACTGTAACAAAAATATAGCCTGGAAATCAGATGGTCTAATTAAGGTGAACATGAGAAATTTCCTGAAGCTGCATTATTAAAATGCTGCTGCTGTTGTTGGTTATTCCTATTTGCCTTTCTCTCATACTAAATCTGATCTTCTTCCTTTCACATAGTGTAGGTCAAGCACAGGCAACCACAACCTCACCTGCACCTCCAGTAAT
The DNA here is from genome assembly GCA_013399855.1 of Oxyruncus cristatus. Lineage (NCBI taxonomy): Eukaryota > Metazoa > Chordata > Aves > Passeriformes > Cotingidae > Oxyruncus > Oxyruncus cristatus. Next base: position 2,547,491 of record VXAY01004932.1, on the reverse strand, counting down.
GCCAAAGCCGGCTCATTATTAATGGAGAGGTGTTGCCTAAGCCAGTTCCAGCACCGTGACCTCTGGAGCACTGCAAGTCCTGAGCTGTCCTGTGCCAGCAGCGTTGCCACAGGGACAAGGGAGCAACTGCTCTGTGCTTTATTTTCTGTTTGCCTGAGATGTGTTTCAGCAACTTCAGAGATGAAGCAAAGTCAGAACAGCACCACTGACCCACAGAAATGTGATGTGGGCTGCACACAGGCTGCAAGCCAGCGTGCCCCTGACACCTGAGCTCATGGGTTCTGCAAGGGGAATAAGGCACCAAGGGGTGAGATGGGGCAATATGTTACTACTCCTCACGTTGCAGGTCCAGCTCACAGAGCTGCCCAGCCGTAACGCCGGCACTCAGAATGATTTTCTCCGACAGAACCTCAGTGAAAAGCAGCCAAACCCAGCTGTGACGGACTCCCAAAGCCCCACTGGGCTGGGACAGCAGCACCCAGGCAGAGCTGAGCCCCTCTCACCCTTCCTGGGCTGGTTGTGGATGCTGATGGCCTGTGTCTGGTAGTTCCCATCGTCATTCTGCACACACACGAGGTGCGAGTCGGCCTTCTCGTTGAAGCAGGCGCCCCCCGCCAGCACGTGCTCGTTGGATTTGTTCATGGCTTTCATCATCTGCAAACACAAAGGGTCAGCATTCCCACCCAGTTCAGCAAGCACTTCCAGAAACAGGTGGCTCTTGGAGCTGTTTGATTAGTCAAAGGAAGCTTCCCAACAGTGCTCATGTCCCACATCGTGTTTCAGCACTCAGAACCACAAACACCTCTTGAGAAGAGGGTTCAGGTCTTTTGCTGCCTGGATTCTTTAAAGTGCCACCTTTTGTGCCACTAAGATAAATGGTGTAAGGGATAGCTGAGCTATGTAAGTTGCAAAAGCTGTTATCTCTACCTGTTTTTGAAAATACACAGAAAAAAAAAACATTAGAAAAACCCTGGGAGGATATACCTGGCTTGTTTACACAACTGCAGTTGCTTAGGACATAAATCATAAATGCCACATGGGCACTCAGACTGGGGCCATTTCATCCTGTTCTGTCAGGACCAGACACCAAAGCTTCAGTCTCTCTCTGAATGAACTGGTGAAACTGGAATTAATGTTCCAAAGTAAAACACTTCTCTAAAAGATCCAAATCATAAATACCCAGAAAGAATTTTAATTCTCTGCAGAGGAGGCCTCCGGAAAGCATCCAGTAATATTTGTGATGCCTCTGCCCTTCAGTTTTGCTGCTTACCATCTGACATGCACCAAGTTACACGCCTTGGCAAAACACTCTTGTACATTATATAGCTCCTTTCCTTCTCTCCTCTCTTCCTCTTCTGGGAGGCCCAGACTATGTGATTTTTATCCAGAAGAAAACTGAGGGAGTCATCTAGCTCTGGAATTTGTTTCAAACCCGAGAATGACATGTTTGCTTAAAAGAAAACAAGTCAAATTGAATTACACAAATTCCCCCACAGTGAAAACCCTGGCAAGAAGGAAAATGCGGAATTATTTGACATCTCTTAGCAGCACTCAAACTCCCACCCTCTCCTTCCTGGAGCTGATAAGCATTCAGGCTACACACAACACATCTGTGTCTCTCAGTCCAACACAAAACCTTAATTATAGGTTTATAGGTTTAGCTGATGCTCATACTGACAAATGTGCACAGGTGTAATGTTTGGGGAGGAAACTTAATTATGACTTTGCAGCAGACAACAGTGTATTTCATTATCCAGTTTATCATGTCATGCTCCAGAAAGAAGATTTTAGCTCCAGAACAGCCATCTTCGTGGAGCTCAGCAGGTGCCTTCAGCACAAGGAACAACTGGACATGGCAACTGTTGCCTTCATTAGAAGGCAACTGATCAAGAAATGACAGTCACCTTTGCTGAGGGACTAAACACGCAACTAAGGATCGCTCTAAGTTGTAGAAAATTTAAATAATTTGAAGACAAAAATAAGTATTTAATAGAAAACTACATATTAATGCATAATTCGTTAATTACATGCTGAATTATCCACATTTAATCCATGCATGAGATTTTAAATGAGATTTTAACTTTTGAGATACCTGAGTGATTGACAATCTTTTTTAATTAAATACTGCTTTACATGGGAAAAAAAGTAAATGTCTTGTGGTTTAATTCATCTTAATTTAAACTAAACTCAGATGGAAAATTTCCACTAATTTAACCTTTCAACTGGATCACAAGCAATACTGTTAAATAAATAACACTTTCTCAATTTAAAAAGTTGAATCCTTGCCTGACATTGGCAAGAGAACCCAAGCACGAGGCAGAGGTTTTGCTGTTAAGGTTCCCTGACACAGAAGGTCCCTCCCAGCCCTGCCAGGCAGGGCTGGCACTGAACTGCAGGCTGTGCCAATCCAGACTGAATTCACACAAACCTCCCTGACCTCTTCCATTCTCTCACAACTGCACATCAAAAATTAAAACACCTTTTAACAGACCTTTTATCTTCTGGCTTCATCAATTTCATCTTTCTCAAACTTCACGTAAGAACACTTTTTCTTTTTTTTTTTTTTTTTTTCTCCACTGAATTTCTTTATTCTCACGTACTTCACTCAAATGTTTCTTACAGGGGAATTCCCTCTTGAGATAAAGCTGCATTCTGCTCTGATCTTACAAGAACTCTTGTAAATACCATTTGCCCGGGAGGTTTGCTCTCTCCCCAGCTCTGATTGCTTTCAAAGTACCAAGTTACCCCCTTCTCCTCAGACAGAACACAAAATCAATCACCTTCTCCACTGTTCTCTTTCATTACTGTTCAAATACCTCCTCCCCCAGCTTTCTCCGCAGCACTACCTCCTACAGATGCTGATTGATTTTCTCACACCAGAAATCAAGTATAAAATTTAGACGCTGAGGGAAATTTCACATAAAATAATCAGCAATCCAACAAATACTACAAAATGCTTTGAGTGGGAAGACACAGCATAGATGAGAAAAGCGTAAGCATTTTTTCTTCCTACTTTACCTCGAGTGTGAAGTCTGTCAATCTATTTGCTCAAATCAAACATATTACACTTTATATGTAAACAGTTCAAAAACCTGAAGGAAAAGAGTTTAAGAAATACTGAATTCTCTGTTCTTCCTGTGCAGCCACCCTCATTCACTTCCAAAAGCTTTGTGCATCCTGCACTTACTATTTGCTTTTGAGGCAGTTTTCCCTAGTGGTGGTGAATAAAATAAAAATTCCTTTAGATCCCAGGTACTCCCAACCACAAAGAAACTGTACAGAAATGTATGAATTATAAGCATTACCTCATTATATCGGTTGCTAGGAATTTTGATGCTGGTTTTTCTGACTTCCATATCAACCACCAAACCTTGGACCACAGGCAGTGTGTACTGGTAATTTCTGAAGTCCTGGTAATTGAAACAAGTTTTTAAGTTAGGCGCAACAATCATCATTAACATTGGAGGGTTCATAACTACCCTGGTGACTATTAGTTAACCCATTCAAATAATTGTAATCAGTGACTGAAAGGCAGGGAGGGACAGGGACAGCACAGCCTGTAACCTGTGTAACTGCAGAACACAAATGAAAAACATAATCGTGACTGTAAGGCAGTGTAAGTCATTTCACTCATTTTCTTACATCAAAATTAATATTCTCCAGCCTTGAATATCATCACTGTACATAAGACAACCTGCTCTCTGCGTTCTGTTACATTACTGGATGGAGATATTAGTTTTTCCAGCAGTGAGATTAAGTCATGCATCAAGGAGAATTTTCTATATTGAAAATACTTGCAAAGTAGGAAGAGATAATAACTTCCCTTCAGCTGAAGCACTGTGTAATCAGAGAGCTGTGACTGCACACTGTGATGACCCAGCACTTCTGAGGAAGCAATCTGAGCAAATAATGCTCTTATTTCAACATCCAAACATTCTCTGGTGGCCAGGTTTGGGATGTTGATCGTGGGTATGTGGTTACAATTCACTGTGTTGACAAAAGCTCATATCCACTATCAGCACAGCAGGTAAATTCATCCAAATCCCCACTATCTCCCCTGGCATCTTCTAAACCTGATGCCACGTGCAGCAGGAGTTCCGTTCTCCCCACACCGATGGAACTCCCACGGATGGACCACGCGAATTCCACGGCGGCACTTACTGCAAGGAGGTTCATGATCGTGTGTCCAGTCTCTCCAAACAAAGGCTTACGGAATCTGACACTAAAAAGTGGGCAGGGATAAACTGGAATAAAACAAAACACAACAGGCCAGATTGTAATTTACATACCGAGATCCTGAAAACCAGACTCAAATACCACCTCCTCAGCTGAATGTGGGGAGCACCGGCTAAAGGAGAGGCTGGGAAGTCTAGTGTTTAAAAAGAGAAAGGGCAGAAGGGTTTAAGGCTATAATGCATCTTCCACGTGTGTCATGGTCCCAGAAACAAGAATAATTACGTGGAAAGCTGACCAGTGGCACACTGCAGGACTGAACCTGGTGATCTGGACCCTGATGGCAAAGATGGTCTTTCTAAATGCTTTTCTGAGACCACTCCTTGGAAATGGCTTCTTCCTTTTTTTGTACAACCCTCCTGCTGCTCTCCACTACAGCATCACAAACCCTTCAGTTCTGCGGCTGACAGGTGTGACATTCAAGTGATAATCCAGATTATTTCATTTGCTGTTTTCATTATTTCATAAGAAGGTGCCCAGCTCTACAGGGCTATGTCAAAAACAATTAAAAGGCCATTCACGGCATGTCAGCAATGTCAAATACCTGCATTCCTTGGCTCACTTGGCCATACCTGAAAACATCTGTGATGCAATTCCCAGGGCAGGGTATGGATCTGGCTGCCTGACATTATGTTGCAGCAGGAGCCATCACAATGCTTGGATCATGACTCATGCAGTGATACACGCTGCCAAGGCTTCCTAAACACACGTTTGAAGGAAGGTTCCTAAACTATCCTCAGGCAAACACTCAGTCTGATTTCCCCAAATGCCACACATCTCCACGACTCCCAGTGTGGTCAGAAGGGGCTGCAAAGTGCTCAGCAGGTTTGAATAACACCGTGAGGATTTCCTGATGGAAATCAGCTCCAGCCTCTGCACACCAATGCAGTGTCTGAAAGCACCACAGCCCCCACACAGCGACCAACTCGTGCTCAGTGCCCTGAGGCACCGACAAGGGCTGAATTTCCTGGGTCTGTGAACAGCAGCTCAGCTACATCCCAGATGCCCCGAATTCCCCGAGCCCGAGCTGTACAGCTGATCTGCGGATGCTCAGCAGATGTTTTCTGCAAATCCAGCAGCCCAGAGGGACTCCTGAGCCGATCTGATCTGCTGCAGAGCCAGCAGGGCTGCACAAATGGCTCAAATCTGACAGTTCCACCAGAAAACAGGATGGAAGGAAACCCAGGAAACCCCGGACACAAATGCAGCACCTTCCAGGAAGAGACTGAGGAAGTGACCTGCAGCCACAACTGCCCCAGCACATGGGAATGTGCCTAAATCCAAAGCACAGCTATGGAAATGATGCAAAGCCCGCCTTCACAATGTGTCAGAGCAGGTACTTCTGTTTGTCACTACGAAAACATTTCTTTCTGTGCTAAAAAACAGATGTCACATCCAAAATATGAGCACTCTAGAATAAATGAACTACTTAAAAAAACCTCATGGATACACAAAAATCCCTACACATCTTTCACATGAATGTTTCTTTGCATAAGATTAACCTACAGTCCTCATCCTCAGAAGGCCAATTTTAGGATTTTCTTTTTGCTCTCCAGCAGCGTAGGTATTTTGTGAAAAATTCACACTGTTTCTGAAACTTCAAAAGTCAAAATTACAAATCCCTATAAAGCACATTCTAAAACCTATTTTGTTGAAAGGTTCCGGGAAAAAGTTCTGGGGAAAATTAACAGCGGATCATTTTCACGGTAATTCAGGTTTATGACATGAGCCAATTAAAACTGCAGATGGGCAAGACATCCCATTTTTGGCCCATCGGGGTGGACGAACTTGCAGAAGTTACTGCAGCTCAGTGCCTGCTACTTACGCCTGTACTCGGCTCCGAGTCTCAGCATCAGCCGGATGGGGAACACTTTAGCCCAGGGAGTCTCCCATTTCTGGATGAGGATGCCAAACAGGTATGGTGGGGTTGGGAGCACCAGGTCCTGCAGGGACTGATACGTTGCTGCAACGTACAAGAAGCCTCCATGCTCTTTGCTTCCAAGGAAGCTCTGGCTGAAAAAGGAGTGTCCCAGGTTGCCAACAATGTTACCTATGGAAAACAGAAAGGTCGTTACTTCACTAGTTTGAGAGCTGTGTCAAGAATGCCAGGAGTTTTTCAGAAGGGAAACCAAAAAATCCATATTAAACTCACTTTTGCTTCCTGAAGCACTTCTGTGTATTAATCACACCTGAAACAACAACACAGACCTCCAACCTCTCCTGGAGAGCAGGGAGGGACTTGACTCAATCATTCCTGTGATTTGCCTGTTTCATAGAATCATAGAATGGCCTGGGTTGAAAGGGACCTTAACGCTCATCTCATTCCAACCCCCTGCCATGGGCAGGGACACCTTCCACCAGACCAGGTTGCTCCAACCCCATCCAACCTGGCCTTGAAGACTCCCAGGGATGGGGCATCCAAAGCTTCTCTGGGCAACCTGTGCCAGGGAGATCACAGGATATCACAGGGTAGCTCAGGCCAGTATTGCTGCCAAGGAAATGGTTCCTGCAACTTCCTCCTGGTACTACAAAAACACCCACAGAAAGCCTGTTTTCAGCATCTCCCAGATACTCAAGAGATTTCCACTGCAGAAGCTGCTGCTGATTGAACTAAACTTTTCAATTCAGCTGCAATTTAAGGAGGGCTGTGCACCTGGTCAAACAGCTAATGCCCACTGGTTGTCCTTCCATTTAGGCAAACCACCAGGGTGCCTGATCAGACACGTCCTGGAGATCTGGGTCATTTCAAGAATTACACAAAAGAGTGTTTATTTCATTAGTACACTTAATGTAAAATGCAGCCGAGAGACACAGGGGAGAAACACCACTAATTTTTATTCACATTTTTACTCTTTGATGCTCTTAATTTCCCAAAATGTTTACACTGGAATGGCTGACTGAGCCTGAATGTTGATTAGGCTATTATAGCATCCAACACAGCATTTAACGTTGAAGCGAAGAACCATGGTGTGATTCCTTTTATCAAATGACAACAACAGCATGCAAATAATGTACAGAACAGCTGATCACAATTCTCCATAGGAAGATGTGAATATTAAAAGTGCTGATTTGCTCTCAGAGAAAAACACAAGTAATTTCAGAGAGCATGGGGTGCTTGATCACACCACTCCTGAGAATGGCACGGGATTGAGGTACTCACACAGACCTCCTGGGCTCCTGCAGCAATCCCAGGCTTTCCCACCTGCAGACTGCTAAACAGACTTTCTGCTCTTTCCCCACCACCTCATAATGGAGTGTATCTGAACTCAAGGCAGTGATGTGCATGTCTCCAATGTGCACAACCACTGGAAAGTAACTGGAGCCTTTCTCCCTTTTAGACATGAGAAACAAACAAACACGAGGTTTTAAGTAGGTAAAAATGTGAGCCACAGACGTGCAACTTTGACATCCTCAGTAAAACAAACTGTGAAAATAACACAGCTATTCCAGCCCTCCCTCTGGAGATGTGGTCATGCTACTTTGCATCCCTCCAGATGCCCCTGGCACAATCACCACTGAGTATTACTTCCTTCACCTGACCTTGGGCTGTCCAGCTTTAAACAGAGCTACTGCCAGGCCTCTAAACAAAAGGCTCCTTTCATACTCCAACTAACAAATATTCTCAGGGGTTTCCTCGTTATTCAAATTTGAGGGCACCTTAGTGGATTTTTTTTTTCTGTACCCACAAAGTGCTGCACAAACTAAGTTCTCAAGTTCTCTGGTGAAAGGTGCCAGGCTTCAGCAGCCCAGACATCTCATAGCAGGGTGCAGGTCATTCAGAGTTTGTCACTGTCCTGGAAGGTAAATCTGTAATTTTACAGACAGACGCAACCCAGAGCTGACAGTATCACCCCAGATCAAACTGCAGAACTCCCAGAGTGGCTACAACTGAGACGCTGAGTGGCTCAGCTGAGCATACTTGATAAAAAGTAGCTATTGGTCCACCTAACATGATTAACAGAGCCACATCCAGCGTTGTCAGCTGCTGAGAGTCACTGATCCTGCCCATGCCAAATGGGCATCCGTGGGGGTGCTGTGACACTGTTGCCTGCTCAGTGAATACACCAATGCACCAGCTTGGGCATCCTGCTAGTGAGTGCAAACCTGTGTATCCACTGGTGCTCATGGAAGATTTGCACTTATCTAAAATAGCTGCTGGCACTCATTCGCTTTTGCAGTTCCCACCTACCCTCACTAATCGCCTCTTCTTCATTTCTACTTCCTTTTCCCCTTCCCATCTGTTCCTACCCAAATAGAAGCTACAGGCCTGATAGTAACATTCCTTGGTGAGGCTCTCGGTTCCAACATGACCATAACAATGCTTTCTACCCTTGAAGTGTCTGAGGGATGTGAACTGCCAACCTGAGCTGGATTCTGCACCTTTTCTGTGTGTTTTCTGTGTGGAAGAGGCCGGGCAAAGTGCAGCTGTACTGCCCCGTACAGATCTCAGACGTGTGGCACTGCCCACTGCCATGACAAAGCAATCAGACATTTCCACTTGAGACTGGTGCCAAGTGCTGCAGCAGAAGGGGATGACTCCTTATTTTTTCCGTTTCAGGAGATGGAGCTCCAAGGCTCACACGCCTGGGATGCCTTAATAAGAATTTTTCAGCCAACGGAAACATGAAAAAAACCCTTAGAGTGGAATCTGCAACTCAGCTGTTCAGCCCTTTCCTTCCATAAGCCACAGCATTATAAATTACTCCTTCCAACACAAGTAGCTTGCACAGTGCAAGCTCCAAGAGGTTATCACTGCTTTAAGAGGGCAAATTACTGGGATTAGGTAGTTGTGCTGCAATTTGTTATTTGTAAGAGCATGCAAGAGCCTGCATCTGGACAGCACGGGAAGACTCAAGTGTTTTCCTACACACTTCTCCTCTTTAGTGCCCTTTTCAATCAGCAAACCCAAGTCAGAAAGCCTCTTTGGGCCCCACAAACATTTCTGCACTGACCAGGGTTTGTCAGCCTTTCCTGCCACATCTCTGACGGTGGTTCCAAGCCAAGGCCCCAAGTGAGAAGCTGCTATTACATTGTCAAACCCAACCCACTGCACCATTACACATTTCAAGCACAGAACTGCGTTTCAGAAGCTTGTAGAAAAAGTGTAGGTGTCAGAAAAAGCTTTCAAAAATAGCTATCCTTCTCAAAAGCATGTAATTTAATTTAAAAAATATCACAACTTCCTTTCTAAAGAGGTAATCTCAGAGTGAGCAGAAAGGTGCCTTTCCTTTTATTAAGTTCCAGCACCTGACATCAGACAACTGACATTATTTAGGAAGTGCTTTAGGTGTGCATGATGCATCTAAAGCAGTTCTGCAGGAGGTCAATACTTACTCTCTTCTCAATTATGCTGGGTTACCCTTGACTTTAAATCTTAAGCACCTCTACAAAGTCCTTTAAAAAAATACATGCTTTTCTCCACTGATGTGATTTCCCTTCAATTGTGATCCATGCTAGTTTGAATTCTTCACTTATATATCAATATACTTTACACAGTAGTTTGGCAATCCCTTCTGGACTCAAATAAAATAGTCTATACCAGGAAAGGTAGAGGGGAAAAAAAGATTCCTGCATTTTTTTTATTGTCCTCAATATGTGGTGAAGCCAGGTAGGTGCTTTTACCAAAAACAGAAGGATACAATGGGAATTTAACCTTACTATCTCCTGCTTAACAGCAGGTCACAAAGGTGCTATTGGCATCCAGTCTCAGGGAAGGCTTAGGGAAGTCAGCCCACAGCTGCCCAGCCTCCTTCCACTGTCACCAGGAACAGCCAGGAACTGCCAAGTACCAACACTGTGCCGGCATCCTGAAAACTCCAAGAATTCCAGTTCTGCAGCAAGAGATCCAAAGCAGTATTTACCTGTGACCAACCCTGCCAGATGGATTGTCTTCAAGAGCAAATGAGCACATTTGCTTTGGAGAAGGAACACAAACCCAGTCTCTCTCATACCAAGAGCCACAAAGAGCCACAGAAGAGACAAGACCGTGACTGCACCTTGATGGCACAACACATCTGTAGCAGATGCCAGCACTGAGAAAAAATCATGTGAAACTCCACATCCAAAGTTGTGCCCATGCTCAGCATCTTTTTATTGAAACACATCAGCAAGTAATTTGGAAAGAACTTACTCCTGTTGGCAAAGGCCGTAATGCTTCCCTTACTATCAGAGAGTAGCCGCTGCCAGCATCCAAAACCTTTTCAGACTAGTCTGTGGCAGTCCTCCAAACATGACTCACACACCTTATATGATGTTTGATTTCGGACCCATCCTTTCACGTAACAGTAGCAGGGGTGCATTACTCACTCAGTTAACCTTTCCTCTGTTCAGAACATCTACTTTTTGGGCCTTTTTATAGCTCTACTCTGCATTAGTTATCACCACATTTAATTAAAACCAGGCTGGGTGAAAAATACACAAACTGTGTCTGGGATAGATCCACCCTCACACAGAATATCCCTAAAGCCAGGGTGACCACAACGCCATTTCATGCAGTTGCCAGATTTACATTTTCACTCCAGAAGTAACAGTAGCATCGATTGTATTCCACCAAAGAGCTGATGCACTAGGGCAGATCTGGCAGCGCTGTATTAACACAACCAACTGCCTCAAAGTACCCATTCAGAGGGACAGAAGTTCTCATTTTTCCATTCACTGCCAGGCTTATAGCCAACAGACAAGGATAATCATGGGATTACTACCACAACAGTACAACTACTACAGTCACAAGAGAAATCATTAGCTTCCAATTTCAAAACAAGAGAAGCAACACAGCAGGGAGCTTGATGACAGAGGGGCCAGAGGACAACTAAAGTGATGAAAAGTGAGCAGCAACTAATATTTGCCTTAACTGACAACTTACAATTCACATGCACACAACCTGTAGTGAAAAATGCCATTTTTCCTTCAAAATCTCTCTGTTGTTCTACAGTTATAAAGACCTAAACCCAGAGCACAGCTTAATGTTGGGGACTTCACGTAACAAAACTAATGAAGGCTAAGGGCGGTGCAGCCTTTTTGTTTTTAAGAAAAGGTTTTTAAAAGAAAATTTTTACTAAAGTGAACAAATAAAAAACATCCACCAAGTTTCCTGGTGACAAAATAAATGTAAGTCAATCTATTATGTAATGAAAAATGAAAAGATGAGGCAGGGCTTTAAATAGTTTCTAACTTCTAATGGGAATTCTCATTTGCTCTAAATGCCCATCACCTCATCCCAGGAGAGGTGCAGGACCTCTGAAAATGAACAGGTTGGAAAGAACAGCTCCACCTACAAACTGCTCAACGCTTCCAAGGGATTACAGAGAGAAAACTGAAACCCTACAGCATCCTATCCTGTCTCTCTGCCTGGACAAAGTTCAAAAAAGCCAGAGTAACAAATATGCTGATATATACTTCTCCCTCTCAAACAACCCATGCCTTGGAAAGGAAAAAGAACAGATATTGGGAGAGCATTCTGACATGCTATGGGAGCTTACCCAGGTGCTGTGATCTACAAAACCTGGAGGTATTATACAGCAACTGAAGGTGTCTATTTGTACTTCATGTCTGCAATACAACACAGAGCAAATCCTACCACAACAAAACACAGAGTGGAATTCTTAAACAGTGGCATTTGTGTTCTGATTAAGAACTGTACAATAGTAAGCAGCTCTTTGGACCAGTAGAGTTGTAGAATATCAAATTACTAGCACTACCCTACTAGAAAAAGAATTCCAAATACATTATGTAGGAGTTATAAATTATGTATTTCTGTAGTGTAATTATACAGAACTTCACAGCAATATACACACCAAGCTGGATTTCTATCTGCAATATACATATATATCTATATATATTCATATACACATGCTTGCAATTTTTCATACCTATCTCTGAATAACATAATGAGAAGATAGAGAATTGTAAATTAATTGAGGTTTGGAAAGGTAGTTGTTTGCAGTGTACACAAGATCCATTATCACCTGTGATAATACATTCTGAACCTGGCAACCTCTCTGAACAAGCTGACCTTTGTTGTATCAAGACATTTTAGGAAACAAAGATCTTTTTCATTATTTTACTGAACTACTGGATTCAGTCACTCCAAAGGCATTGCAAACTATAAGCAGAACCCTTTGTAAATGTATTTTTATCATATAACCTTAATGTGCTCCAATTTCATCTCTGGAAAACTAGCTTTATTTTTCCAATCAGTGGAACCAAATACTTTGCAATGATTTTTGAATTCTGAAGTCCAACAACAGCCAGAAGTGGTAGCCTATTTACTTAGCGAACGTAAAATGTGCACAGGTTTACATAAAAATCTTGCAACTGAGGTACAAAAATTCAAAATTCAGGGATAATTTCTACAATGCCCTACAATTCCAGGCACACATACATATTTGTATTACTTTATAATATAAATAGTATCTCCATAACGTGGCAACAGATACAGGTAGTGTGGGAATCAAACTTCTGAACTACCTAGTCTGGGGATGTTGAACATAGTATCCACAAGAATTCTCCACTTTAGTCCTGGCTGGAAGGTCTTTGGAGCAGCTCCCCAGCTTACCAGCAGCTCATTAATACCCTTGTTTGGTGAGATGACTATAACACTGGGTACTAACAAACAATAAGAACTCATCCCCCTATCAGCTTCAACCCTTATCCTCTTTTTACGCTCTTTAATACAAAACCAGCCACTGGCTGTGACACAAAGGCACCTGAGCCAGTATGATCCAATCCAAACCATTTTTAACAGCGAGCACTCCTACCTGCTAAGGCATCCCGGTAAAGTTGCACAAAGTGGTTGAAGATATCCTTGGGCAAACATTTCTCGTCAGGCAAACACTGCAGGAGGATGACGATCTCTGACTGCCCCACCGCGTGCATGCCTTTGGTAGTGAAACACCAGCACTTCCTGTTCACATCTGCACAGACAAAACGTGTCCCAGGAGAGCAGAATTTTAAAAAACAGCCCTAAATTTCGCTGCAGGAAGACAGCTCTTGCAAGAGGCAGTTTTACAGCAAGTATTGTTGTGTTATCTGTCACACAGATAAATTACCTCCTAAATCTGCTACCGTGCAAGAAAAGCGTACCCAAAACAAAGGCAGCTCAGTAATTCCCCGTTTACAGCTTAGGAAGAGCCAGAGCATTACAGCTCCCCGTGAGATCTTGGGATTACCACCACAGAGCAGACTTTTAGCAGCTTCTGTATTCAAATTAAAGGACAGGATTGAAGCGTGAATGAAGGGGCCTGGGAAGAGGCCAGGCTGTTGGCTGTGCATACCATGATCCTGACAGCTACACCAGCTTCCAACAGTGATAACTCTCTTAGGATGGAGAGCTGAATGTCAGGTCTTTTCATGAGACCTCACTGTGTTGTTCTGCTTCACGTGAACGTCAGTGAAGACACATGCTCTAAGCTTCACAGTTCATTTGCCGAGTATTATTCCAATAAAACCTCCGTCTATTATGTATGACACTTTTATACATATGTAAAACATTGTACTGCAACGTAAGAGATGCTGAAAGGCTTGTAAACATCTTCATTTATTAAGTGATCAAACACCCTGCCCTACCAAGCTGGACAGGAGACCCAGATCTCCAAAGCTGGAGGCTCTATCAGTCTCGTTTATATTTTCTGCACAAAATTATCTGCATTGATGTCTAAATCACCAGAAAATAGCCTTTTGTAATTTAACTTCATATGGCTCAGTACAAACTTTTCAAAGTGTACGCATTTTATGAGACCATCCTACCAAATAAAATGCTGCTGTTCCTGCTAATAATATATACAATATTTCCCCTCTCATGGACCAAGACTTATTTAATAATAAAAACTTACAATTTACTATTTTTACCATGGACAGCAAATTAGCATTTAAAACAAATACTAGAGGGTCAGGGCCACCGTCCTCCAGCTGCTGCATGACAGAGATCTGAGAAGGTCTCTCTTCCACAGCATAGTCTGTGAAAGAAAAACACACAATGAATCCTTAAACAACTGGTGTAGACTCCACATTATAATCAGATAACCCTAATTTTGATGCTTTTTACTCTTTTGACCTTTTAAATAAACACTTATTTAAGTATTGCTGGCTTGATTGATTGTCTCCTAGGCTGGTATTTTCAAACTTTAATACTATTTAGAAAGGTGCAGCTGGTTTCACAAATCAACTCTCTTTCGGTATCAACTGAAGGAGAAAATTGAAACCCAATTGGGAAATGTGTTACGGTGTCAACTGAAATCCCAAGTGACAAAGAAGTTAACATTGTTATTTATGGCACAGTAAAGCAGAAGGGCATCAGTCCTGGACTACAAACACCAACACATGGTCTATCCCTGTGTCAGGTAACTCACACTTTCAGCGCAATATCTACAACAAAGGTAACAAAGAGGGGAACACTGTATGAAACAGCATTTTTTATAATCATGGAAGGTCTGAATCCAGTGTAAAATGGATCCCAACATGAAACTCCAAAGATGTCTGTAGTGTGCTCTACGATTAGACCCAGATGATTAGCAAATTAAAATTTTTCATCTCTGTGATTACAATCTACTCTGCATTAAACTTCAACAAAAAACAGCTGCACTGATGAAAACAGATTTTGAAAGAAATGTATACCCTTCCCAGTTAAAATTATCTAGAAAGAAAGGTAATTTTGCTTTCCAATGTGAAAAATTATTTTTCTATTTTTAATAGAATTAGAATATGAGAAGTAAAATGCTGATAAAAAAATTCAGTACGTGGCAGCAACAAGGAAACAACAGCAATTAAGCACACAAAATACAATTTATAAGGATAGCTATATGAAAGCTGAAAAGCATATTGTAGTTTCACTCCTTTTTTTGTGGAGGAGACTGAACAATCGGGCATCCATATGAACAGCTAACACAGGAGGGAACAGATTGTTTTGAAATTAAATGCTGCTCACATTTTGGTTTTGACACTATCCTGCAATAAAAGGTTACTTCCAGCTTAACATTAGAAATGCACAGTGTCAGCAAAATATTTAATAGGAATAAAAAAAAAACAGAGATGAAAAAATAAGTTAATTCCAGGAATGTATTAAAGGATATCATGAATCAGACTGTGGAAAGCAATTTCTGATAAACAAATACACATTTTTTTAATCTTTTAAAAATTAGTTTTTAATTTTCTGAAGCCTCCTCCATTTGGATACTCTGGAAAGGGACATCACAATAACTAAAAGCTTCACTGTGGGCCAGGATGTGCAATAGTGTTGTTGATGCAGTGCTAAGGGATGCCTCAGACAGAGCTGATGTTCCAACAGCACTTCACAGAAGAGAACATGAATATTCATAAGACTAATTAAAATCTATCTCCGTGTGAAACATTCCCCACAGTCCGATTAGTGAAGAAATTAGCACATATTTCTGGACTGAAGTTAATTCTTTTTGCTTTGTGTTTTATTTCTTACAGGAATTTCAGTGCAAGGTGAGGCTCTTTCCGGAGGCTCATAGGGACCAACGGAGCAAATGAGCGTCCCAAAATTTAACCAGGAGTACTTAGTGAGACTTTCCTCAAATACTCAGCATATTGCCAGCATCTTCTTTTTAAAATAAACACCATAAGCATTAGGTTAATTGCAACTGGTAAGCATAAAAGCCAGCTGCCAAATGATACCCTCACCTCCTTTTACTCCAGTGGAGATGAGAATTGGAGGAAGCCCATCTTCAGGAATTAGATTCATTGCACTGCCAACAGGACTGCCAACCTGAGTTATATTTCCCGAGAATACAGAGGCATTATCAGTCTACAAGAAGCAAACAACAAGGAAGGACAACATTACAAAAGTAACAATGATAAAATAGAAGAGCTGGCTGACTAGATTACTACAGATGTAGGTGAAGGAGTCTTGTGTCTGCTGGAGAACCAGCAACACCAAGTAATTTGGCTCTTTAACAACAGATGATCATGTGATGACTCCTGCATGTGAACTATTACTAAAAAGTCTGCTTAGACAGAGACTGCAGCTCCCTTTTCTATCACTACACGCCTGCATTTCTTCACAAAATCTGTATGTACCTATCAGAACTTTTTGTGGAATCTCAGTTCCACTCACATGGGGTATGGTGGAATTAGCATCGTTAGATTGTATCTACACTTTCCTGCAGATATCATTTTGTGACAAACAGAGTATTTTTCTGATGCATGTTATGACAATCCTACTCTTTCAAACTCCTTACTGACCATGACTCACCTTTTTAAAAACATGTATTACACAAATGTCCTTCACACACAGGCTGTACAGCCAAACACTTGGAAGCCACACAGACAACAAACACTGCTCAGTGCTCTGCCCCACATAAGCTCATTTCAGTTCCAAATACGTGGTTGTTTAAGCACTCTGCAAACATTACAATAAGGAGGACACTTGCAGTACAGCAAACTAAGACAAGCCTCAGCAGATTTCCTTGCTCATAATACTGTTCATGGCCAAGGCAAGGAGGTATTTTGAGTGGTGAACAGTGTAAGGCTCCCTTACTTCTGCTGATAAAGAGTTGTTGGCCACGGGCTTTGACGGATCATGTGACACTGCCAAGGTTCCTGTGGAAGTTGTCCCAGCCACTGTCAGCTTTGCTGCATCAGCAACTTCTCCATTGGGTAATATCCCATCAGCAAACCAAACACGCCTTTGTTCTCTAGGCTGAGCCACTGGGGAGAACGTAAGAAAAACACGATTTAAGATATCACAGCAACATTAGCTGGAAAATTTTAGTACAGAAATAGAAATGTGGACTTTAACGGACTTAAGACATCACCTAGTGCTTTCCCTATGGCAGCACCATGTATAAACACAACTGCTGAGAACAATTTACTTGTCCTTAAAGACCTGATGTCTCTGCTGAGGGCAGGAATATCACAACTGCCATTAGCTGAAGTATTTGGAATGGATGAAGTGCAGATATTTTCCAAATTCTTGCTACAGGTGAACTGAAAACAAAAAGAAGACCTCTTACCTTCTGCTCCAGGATGCTTCAGAACTCCCACAGGTACCATGACAGTGGGAGGCGGAGAGCTCAGGGCGCCCGAGGCCTGAGCCTGCTGCAAAGGAGGGATAGTAGAACAGTATTCAGCGGGATTGTTAGGGTTAGGGCTCTGGCTTGAGGCACTCATCATGTTCTCCCAGGCTTGAGCTAAAGCAAACAGAGAAGAGGAACCATGAACACAGAGGAAGGTATCTAACAGTCCAAAACACTGGGTTAAGTTCCCAGCTGCAATTGGTGTGGACCCTGCCCCCTGCCACCTTCCCTTCATGTGAAAGCCCAGGAGACTGTAACTGAGTGTCATGGTTTAGCCCATTCTCCTCACTATTAGGGTAGAAGATGGTTGATTCCAGGTGAAATTCCGGCTAAGTAGCCAATCGGAGACCTGTGTGACGTCTCTACGAATTACATACTTAACACAAACCGGAAAAGAAGGTGTGGTTGTGTGTGTGGTGCAGAAAGAAATTCGGATCCATGGCGTGAGTGAAGCAGCAAGGCCTCCTCCCGAGTGGGGGCCGAGCCCCCTCCTCCCCTGGCCTTGGGCCGGGGGCAGGCATGGCACTGAGGCCTCTGGCCGAGGTATGTAGCAGAGCGGAGAGGAAACTCCAGAGAAAAGCTGCTCGGCTGAAACGTTACAGAAGAAACTTCAGCCGGCGGAGAGCAGAGAAGGACCTGAGACAAGACAGAAACTCCAAGGTCAGTGAAAAGGAGGGAGTGCAGAGGCGAGGGGGAGCCCCCCCCTCTCCCTACAGCAGGGGAAAAGACTTAAAAACTAACACCCCTGCCACCTGTGGAAAATGATTTGGAGTGAAGAGACTTTCGTGTAGGTTCTCCCCCGGAGGCCTGGATAGCCCGGGGAGGGCAGAGATGGCTTGAGGCCAAGATTGGATCACCTGAAAGCTGTATGTAGCAAGCTGCAGAAGAATTGCAGCCACGGAATGGTAGAGAAGCTGAGTGAATTCTCCTTGGAGGGGCTGAGCCCCTGACGACCTTGGGACTTTTGTCCAAAGATGAGCCTTAACACTAAGCCCCTGATATTGCAGGGGCCCAGTATGAGTCTGGACCGGGTATTGATGGCAAATGACCCCCTTCATTGCAAGTGGGGGAGCGGTGGTGAAGCTGGAGTAACCAACCATGGCCGAGAGCCAAGACTGTGCGTCTGGCCAGAAGCAGAAAGTCAGAAGAATTCCAGAGAGCAAGAGAGAAGAAGCTACAAGCAGCAGAAACACAGCAGCAGAAAGTGTTCTTGGGTGTGGACTGAACCAAAAGAAACCCAGAACCCCTGTGACCCAGCAAGGGGTGGTGAGTCTAAAAAAACCCTCCTGAAACTCCTCGTAGAAGAAATCTCCATAGAGCCCCAGAACCCGTGGTGACGACATAATAAAACCCTCAGCGGCTGTAGACAAACATCTAGAGAAGTGGGAGGTAAACCTCCTTGCATTCCGATGGAGAGAGAGATTCGAGCTGCAATAGTTTGGAACTGCTACCTTAAAGACTTTTTTTCTCCCTTCTCTTTCTTCCTCTGGACTGTTTTTGAGGTAGAGAAGGAGGGGTGGTACTTGCAAATATGTAAGTTTGTTATTATAGGAAAACTAGTTAGAATTGTTGTATTTATATATATATATATATAAGTATTTCCCTTAGTTCTGGTTGTATAGCAATAAATCTTAATACTAATCCCCATTTCAAGGAGATTTGTTTTGTCTGTTCAAACTCTTCTTGCTTATTAGCAAAATTTATGGGTTGATAAACACTGTGCAGAAAGCACAGGGGCTAAACCTATGACACTGAGCAAGAAAACCCATATCAGGAGAAACAGCACTGCCCATGTGTAATAAAATATCAGTTCATTCAGAAATATTTTCTGAAAATTATAACAATACACTTTTACTTGAGTGGGGCTTAGTTCCTCATGCTCCATTTTGTTTCTTCTTCAAAGATTCTACTGAAAACACTCAATGTATACACAAATATATATGTGTATCAAACTGCATGGACAGATGGACATTCCTATCACAAGTGTTTCATAACCCACAGAACACTTGAGTACATTTATCTTTCGTATATGAAAAAAAGCACCCCGCATTTCTTTTTACCCAGGGCATGTCGGTACAGATCAACAACTTTTATCCTTAACTGTAAAAAAAACCCCTTATGTTCTTAATTTGGAAGGCTTGACTTGAGCCTTAATTCAACTGACCAAAGAATAACACATGAAACTTCTTTGTCAAAAATATCCATCACAGGGAAATCTCCAACTAGTGACAGACTGTACCTCCACAGTACTACTTCTTTTTTCACCTGTAAGGAATGCTTGTAGCAGGGTACCAGAAAATTCAGATGAGTGCTTGCACCTTCAACCGTATTAGTATGTTACAAATAAACACATTCTTTGAGTCAGGCATAAGTATCATGCCACCTAAGGTCTCAGAGCATGCACATCTTTGGGTTCCTTTGGCTACGAATTGCTAGAAAACCAAGGTGAAAATAAAAAGACCAAAGACACCCAAACAGAACCCAACAGAACACAAATTTTCCTTCTTCCCCCCATCAACCTGCAAAACCAAGAGTGAACTGCCCGTCAATGGTAGAAAATTAATTAAATTGAAGCACTTTTTAAACAGCAATTCTGTGTCATTTAGAGTAAAAGTCCTGAAAGAAGAAAGTGTTAAAAGTGCACAAAGTTACATCTCAAGGAGCATTTCATTAGAAAAGTCATAGCATGGTAACAGAACTTTTTTAAAGCCTTCTTTAAATCAAACAAAGTGCCAAGTCA
The DNA here is from genome assembly GCA_013399855.1 of Oxyruncus cristatus. Taxonomy (NCBI): domain Eukaryota; kingdom Metazoa; phylum Chordata; class Aves; order Passeriformes; family Cotingidae; genus Oxyruncus; species Oxyruncus cristatus. The sequence continues at coordinate 2,527,484 of VXAY01004932.1, read as the reverse complement.
GCATAGGTACCAATTGCAAATACAGTAACAATAGCACTGAAAACTGATGGAACACAGAGTGGCCATGGAAAAGTGCCAGAAAACACAGAGCCCTCCCCCCACACCCAGTGAAATACAAACCAGGTACTGAGCAACCAAACGAAACAAAGAATTGCTCATAAAGGGCGATTCCTACCCCGGTTCCAAGACTGGGCAAAGATTAACGTTCACCTGCTGCACGGAGTGGGGCAAAACCCCCAGAACTTGTGCTGCCAAAGAAACTGCAAGGAGCAGGAGGGACTGGAGACCATGAGGCTCCAGGTTAACTACCCAGTAACCCAGAGCACCCACACAAGCCCTGCAGCAGCGACAGGAACAGAGGCAGCAGGCCCTGGAATGACCCAGGCAGGGGTGTCACTGCTCCCTGCCATCAGTGTGCATCCGTCTTTTGCCAGGTGTATTTGTAATTCCCTGCTCTTGTACGCCTTGAAATGTGTTAGTTTCTCCAACTGAAAATTTAACATAACATTTTAGCACCCCTTCAATGTCATTACTGGGACTCAGTTTTAATTTCCAGATATTACAACCTACAGTTCCCCGTCCCCTTACATATTTGGCCTACAGTAAAAAGAATTATTAATAATTAAAACCTACCACTGCACACTGATTAATGTTTAATATGTTTGAAACATTCAAAATTTTTGGATTTTTTTTTTGAAAAAATTATTCTTGTTTAGTAACAGAAACTGTCTACTAATATTGGATTTTCATCAAGATGAAACACTCAGTTACTTTCAACCAAACCTGCATGATACTTAACTTCTTTGGAGAAAAAAATAAAGCTATGAGCTTCTAAGGTTAGCGTTTTAGTTTAGATGTTCAACAAATTAACAGAACTTTCTGAAAGCTGCAGACCAAATAATCTGCTATCCAGTAACACGTAAAGAGACTCTCAAAATTACCTTGTCTGAATGCTGACACAAACCAGAATTTTCCTAACTAATTCTTGATTAAAACTACAGCAGCAAGCTTTGATAAAAGTCCCCAAAGTTCAACTAATCATTTGCAGCAGAGGAGATTTTGTGAAAACTGTTCAGTAATTATCAGGATAGTTTGTTATCCTAATGGCTAAAAGTTTGCATTTAGAGCCTGAATTTGTCTGATTTCTTATTCTACCTATGACATGTTAAGAGTGCACCTGTCAGACCTTCATCTACCCCTGAATTAACTTCTGTCAGCAAGTCTCAGTTATCCAATATATATTTATACCCTGAGACCAAGCTACCCATTCACCTTCCCATTAATAAACCCAAGATGAAGTGCCTGGAATTTCTCACGAGGAGACAGGTTATCTCATGATTTAAACACTCACATGGGTCCTCTCTCAACCTCATCCAATTTTTCTGCCTTCTCAATTCAAAACATAAAAACTGAACGCTGAGTCTTCCAGCAGCAGCTGTCTCAGTGTCATGGACATAAGTCAACTGGACAGATAATCACCCACCCAAAGGTATCTGCCAGCACAGGAAGGTCTGGAAATTCTCAGAAGCCTCAGAGAGAAGAACACTCTGTGTTTGCCCGTACTGATACCACAGCTCTACGGTGTTAATAAAGGACAGCATACAAAACACATTCCAGAGCCCTTTGGTCAAAACCAAACTGAGTCTTTCCTTGCTCCAAGCAGAGGTAACAGAACTTTTTGTTTGTTCTACACGTCAACTTCAGGACTACTGGTGACCCCTCTCCTGTGTCCCATGCTCACACCAGCCACAGCATCACCCTGGGTTCGACAGACTCTCCAGCAATGTGCCCAAAGCAACAACCCAAATTCAGCTGTCCACATTCACGGACCCGTTTTCAGACCAGACCTCCTCGTCCAGCACCATGAAGTTAAGGAGAAAGAAGAGTTGGATTAATTTGTGGATAAATACGACCTTCCCAGTCTCCTATAGTGCATCATCTAGAAGAGGCACAACTGCATTAGTCTCCTCTTTGGCATCCCATACTGAAGTGTAATAGGTCATCTACTCAGGCAGCAAAGGCCACACAGCAGGTTTGTGAATAAAGAAAACAAACCAAAAAAAGCACCAAAAATCACAGTTTGTAGAATCCTGGTAGAGCACTCACAAATAAAAGCTTTTAAACTCACTGTAACCTTACCAGTTTCTGCCTTTTTTTAACCATATTTATTTTAGAAATCTCCACTCTCCACAGGGATGCCACGCTGGCCTCCCATGGGCCCTTACGTTTGAGAATACTTACCCACGCAAATAAAGTGTTTTGATTTATTTTCTTTTTTTAAATAGCATCACCGCAGCTCCACACAAAGCCAGTGAAGTGCCACATCTTGTATTCTTTTTCCACTTACCATTCATGAGCACTGAGTGGCAGATCACACACACTCTGGCTTCCTTTCGGTCCATGTACAGCAGTTTGCACTTCAGGCTGCAGCAGGCGGCACAAAACACCTGGAACCAAGGGGAAACAACTGAGATGTGGTGCAAAAACAGGGACAAACTGATGCATTTGGACAACAGAATATCTGCAAATATATGCAGATATTAAAGGTAAATTACTGGTATTTTCCCACTGAAGCCACAGTGACTAATACTTGCCAATGTGCCTGTGCTACTAATCCTGATGCAGCACCGTTTTGTGAAAACCAGAAATTCATGTTGTTCTGAGACTGCACTGGGGTGTTTTTAAAATATATTTGACATATATGACAATGGGTAATAAATACCTCCTACATTGCAATCCCTCACAGAATTAACTTCAGTCTGACATCACAAGTACTTTCTAGAACCAAATATACATCAATGCACAAGTCTTCCATATGTATGAGACTGCTATGGCACAGGTTAATTCAAACAGGTCATTTTTCTTTGCAGCAGCACAATTCACCTCTATTAGCAACTCTAGTTGTTTCATGTCTTCATACATAACAAGGTGTTCCTCAGTTGAGACTTAATTGAACAGTAATGTATCAAAATGTTACAAGTGTTCACCGTACAAAGAAAGACGTTGAAGAAAGTTGAATGACAGCACTGCAAGAAAATTTTGCTCCATTTATCTGAAAAAAAGCGCTCATATTGACATGATTACAAACACTACAACTTCAGAACACTGGAGAGGAGTCAGGAACTGCATCTGACACACACTGGCTGCTCAGGGGGCAGTGGAAGCCCCAGGAGGACAATGTGCTGTGGGGATGCAGGTGCAGAGCTGGTGCTCCTCACCTGAACCAGCTCTACTAACTCCTCAGTCCTGGGCAGGGACTGGCTTGAGGCTTCCTCCAGACAAGCAAAACCACAAAACATGAGCATGGCTCGTGCACCAAAACACACACTCGCATGCAGAGATAATCCTACAATAGCAACTGCATTCTCATAATCCTGCAGAACTAACAAATCAGGTGCCCTAATGATTTCTTATTTGTTGGAAATAATGATATTTTCTTTATTAAAAAACCACAAAACAGTATTTCCTCGGGTTATTGTTCAGGTGATGTGAAGATACTGATGAACATCCATTTCATGCAGACAGGTGATGTCAAACCCAGAAAAATCTGGAAACAGAAGCAGTTATCTAACAAACGAGTTCACACAGCAAGAAAGAATTTCAATTTTTAATTATAGGTGGGTATTATCTCTGCAATCCGCTGTGCATTACTGTGATCTGTAATGCTTTCTAAATCAAATTACTCCATCACTTCAGCAACATTATTTCTGTAATACAGACAAGAAACTACATAGAATTCTCACATATAAATATGTGTAAGCCTAATTAAATTTCAACCAAGTTAAAGATCACACCAAATTACAACTACTGTGCAGCCTGTTATTTGCAGTCTTTTAGTGGAAAATGTTTAAAATAAGTAAATCTAAGTTCTGAGCTCACCATGAGAGCTGCAAATCGAATGTGAAGAAGGAGTTCACCCTGTCTAACTACAACCAGTTTAAATGTTTCCTAATTATGACAACTTAAACATTTCAAAACCAAAATCTGAGTAAGTATACACTGGAATTTTCATGCAAAAATAAAACCCACCTTTTCACATACGTAAAAACCTTTAAAAAAATAAAAAGCAAATGTACTTTGAAAATCTGATTTCTGCATTTACACCTTAACCCAATTTACAAGCATTCTAGGGAATATTAATAACAACATCACAGCATATTTTAGAGACATTTGACATCATTTCAGTTCTCTGGGCAAAACTTCCCAAGTCAAAAGTTCATTCAGTATTGAACATGGAAAAATCAATGTCTTCAACCATAAATGAAGGACCGACACAAATTAACATCTAATTTAGGACCCTTTATCAAACAACATGTTGTGCATTCAGCAAAGCTCCCAGATGCAACGATCTAAACATTAAAGGAGGAAATAGAAACAGTGACAGGACACCCAAACCTTCTCTGTAAGGCTGCATCAGCCTTTAAGAGCAGTACTGCAGAGAACACAATCCACTGACAAGTCAGACTTGTTATTATAATCCTCAAGTCATTATCTCAGTATATCACGCTATAAAAAATAACATAGCAGTGTCAAAGCAAAATTTGATGTTACTAGGGTTTTCAGGTTCACTGGGAGTTGTTAAAGCATTAGTTGCTAGGGGAATTGGTGCGTCTTTTTATATTTCAGTGGGAAAATATAGTTTTGGTTGCCAGTAAAAAAGATTGCATACAATTTTTCTGGTTTTCCTATCAAGGATTATCATTTCATCTGACAACGGAAAGTACATAAATACATATAATTTATATATAAAGTTATATATAAAGACATATCATTTACGAATGTGTTCACACACATTCTTCAGGTTCTTAATTCAAAATTTACTGTAAGTGTATTACTGCCTACCAATCCCATGAGGTTCATATCTTCCATTAACTTGCAATTATTATCCTGAAATTAAAAATCGAGACAGACTTCCCAGGTGCCACTCAACTATTTTTAAATGCAATGTTCACTCCCAAATGAAACAGGCACGTTCACCCCTGCTACAGCGATTTGCCACGATGCTGATAGAGCTTAAAAAGAAACTGCTGTGCTAAAGCTTGCGTTCAAAATATTTAGACCCGTGACTTCCCCTAGAAACAAATAATTGAAGAGCTGAAGACAAGGTCTCCCCAGTTCTTCAGGGGAGATTCAGACACTGGAGAACTGGTATTTATTTCTCCAGTCACTGCAGCCACATCCATCAGAGCTTGCCTGTCAAAGCCTTTGGTCTTTCTCTCTGCCCAGAACCCTTACAGGAATTAAGGATGTGAAGCAATTTGCAGTAAGTGCTAAGTATTATTTGACTTACACTGACTCTGAGCATTTATTAATGAGTGCTTTCTGCCACATCTTCTGGCTGCTCTTGTGCAAATTTGGCCCAGACAAACATTAGCTAACAAAGGCTTCTAAAAACAATCCATTCTGAGGATTATTCTAACACTGAGAATATCAAATACCACTATGTGACTTTTCACAGCTCAGAAACAGAGCAGAGGGACATTTTCTTTTATCCATTCCCCACATACAATCCAAACCAACACTGGTTGTTCTTCTCAAGGTTTGTCAGAATAATGTAAAAAACCCCAAAAAACACAAAACAACAACAAAAAAACCCCCACCACTCTGCTCTAGCATCGCATGTTTTATCCATTTTTTGTAGAAATGTTCATTTTCTTCACATTCAGGGCTTCATTACAGTCATTACAAAGAAGCAATTAAATCCAAGCAATGAACTTGTTTAAAACACAAAAAATAATTACAAAACATTACTGTAAATGAAAATTGAAGTCATATTTGTTAAACTCAAAAAAAAAAACAAGCCAGAAGAATGACCTAAATACCTGAGAGTATAAGTTAACATATCAAATCTAAAATGATGGACATTCCGTCTTCCACATTCTCCTTAACTGCAATGAAAAGAAGACTGAGGCCTCTGACACCGAGTAAAAGGTACACAAAAGGTAGACATGTGCTTTATACGATGTTTATTGATCCCCTGTGGTGACTGGCTCCACATCCTGCAACAGGATGGGCAGAAGCGCCTGGAAGTGCTGGCCCAGTGCACAGGGAATGTCTGCTTAGCTTTTAGAAGTGTCCCGGGAAAGACTGTTCGGCATGTCTCAAAATCAAATCTGAAGAAAACCTACCGGTGTTGCAGGGAGAGATGGAATGCTGTGCATTTTGATTACAAAGGGACAGAAGGGACACATACATATTCTATTACAGAGGAGCAAGCCTGGGGTTTCTGCTTCCAGAAACAGCTGGCACAAGGATTTGAGCTTTCCTCATAGATGTGCTTCTCTGAAGTCCTGTATTCACATCATTCTGCTTCCCTGCACTCTTCTAGTAGCAAAAATTATTACCCACAGCAGTCAGGAGGTCTTTCAATCAACTTCAGAAAGGCCTAAATGAACCAAAGTCATCTTTACTCTAGTTCTTAGTTTTAATATTTCTTTTTAAAATATTCATTAATACCTACTTGACAAGAGTGTCAGCTTACTGCTTTTGAATCATCATTTTTTTCCCCTAAATTCTTACCAATGCCACTGACACATATTTCAAATGTAAAAAGGTATTTGGAAATACTTTACAAGTTAATCATTTACCATAAACTCATCACATAAGAACTTGTGTTCACACAGATAAAGTTTAAAAACCCCTCAACACTAAAATAGTTCTTATACAACAAAAAGTGATATAGAAATTACGTTTTAGTTGTCTTCATTACAAAATTTCTCACCATGTGCACACACATCAGGTTACAGATAATTTACTGGGGTTTTTTCCAGGAGTAAATGTATGTTTCAAAACATGTAGATATTATTTTAAAAAATTAAGCAATATAAGAAAAGTTAGGAGAGAAGACTGAAAAGAACAGAGTTGATCAGCCATTCCAGCAGGAATGCCAGCCATCCAACAGCACACTTCCAATCCACAGCAGGAGGTTTCAGTATCTTTAACGGGGTTATTGATGCAGTAATTTCTGTAGACTAGTTTCCTGCACTTTGCCATTTTATAAGAGTTCAGCACAAACCCAATGAGGATGACCATTGCAATCAATACACTGCTCATACAGGCTTATAATAATTAGTTATTCTTTATTAGAACCCTAAATAGATCAGAGCTTAGAAACTCCCTTTTTCCCTTCACTCAAACACGGATTTTTAGGAAGAGGTAACTATAGCCAGTGGCTTAGAAAGCCCTCTGATCTGATGTCGTGCAGTATCAGGAAAGAAAAACAACAGTGCTTTGAGCTACTCACAAAATCCGAACTTACCTTCCCACAAGCTCTGCAATGGTGCCTTCTTTTGGTGAATGTAAATCTGGCCTCACATTTCATACAGTTTGGTGCTTGAGAATCTGGAACCCACACTGGAGCCACCTCACCCAAAGTCGTAAAAGGCTTTCTGGCTGGAGCTCCAAACTGACCAGCTCTGAGATCATTATCTGGACTATCTGGGGCTACTGCAAGGCACGAACTATTAGAGACTCCAGATTCATACTCATCCAAATGTTCCCCATTAGTACCAGTACCAGAGGCATTTGAGGATGTTTCACCAGGAAACGTGTCTGCTGTATCCCCTAATTGTGTCTTACCAAAGACATTTTTGTTTTTACTATTACCTCCACAATTTGGGGGAATAAGATCATTTTGTAAGTGGTCCGACAATGGCTTCGGAATCTGCAGTTTCAGATTTGTAGGCTGTTTAGGTCTTGCACCACCAAAAGGAACACTGATATATTGCAGATTAGTCACTGGTTTTGGTGAAGTTTGCCCTTGCATGGATGAAACCTGACTGCAAAGATTATGTAAATAATTTTTCTTTATGTGGTCACCAGTGCTATTTAAAATAAGACCACTCCCTTCTGTGGTCTCATTTCCTCTCTGTTCATAAACATTAGTGTAACATTCTGACTTGCTCTCCTCAATCTCCTTTTCCTCTGTTACCGAGTCTTCCTTGGAGGGTAAAGTCTTTGGAACATGAGCAACAACTGGATTCTGCATTCCATAGGAATCACAACCATTAGACAGAGAGCTTGCTGCTGATGTAGCCATCACATCAGAGAGACTGGGCCCTTCAAGCTCATCTATACCAGACCCTCCTAAGTCTATGCCTGCCTCCATTGCCCCATCTCCACCTTCTTTGCTATTACCACATGCATCATCAGGCTGTTTGGTCTGCAGAAGTCTTTCATTCTCTCCTAGATTTTGCTTACTGTTCATCTCATTCAACTTTGTCAGTTCCCAATTAGTCATCTCCTGAGATTCAGGGTAACATTCTGCCATGCCGAGCAATTCCGTTGTGCCGAGGTTTTTATCACATTCAATGACTTCGCCTTCAGTGGCACCAACGTCCTCGGGGCCAAACTGCTCCGCAACACATTCCTTGTGATTGCCACTTCCAGCCACGTTAGGCGGACAGGTTTCAGTGAGCCCAGAGAGCCGAGACTGTAACTGCTGGGTTGTTTCCTGTTCTACGATTAAGCTTCCATTACTGGAACCAGAAGAAGAGTTTTTAGCTTCTAGATCCGTTCTCTGAGGAATGGCTTTACTAGTAAAATTTTCAACTGACACACAATTTTCTTGCATTTTAACAGTACCATCAACTGGTCTCTGTAAGAGAGTTACTGCATTGATCCCTGCAGTTGTAGCTTCTGAAAACAGTGAATCCTTACTCACATTAAAATCATCCTTTAATCGAGAGGAGGGGCATGCAATGCTCAGGCTTTCGGATGAAGCATTAACCAAAGGACCTGCAGAGTCATCTTCAGTGCATGGCCTGTTTACTTGCTTTTCAGTATCTGTATCCTTTTCCGTGGTTCCATTTACAGTAACACTCAACTGGTCACTCTGTCCGTTCTCATTATCCAGTGTAAAGCCAATAGTGTCCATTAGGGACTCACTGCTGTAATTTTTACAATCCAGCAAGTCTCCACTTTGTAGTGTTCTGTCACAGTTGTGCATGACTGCCACCACTAGCACATTTTTCTCCTCTGGCAAGCAAGCTGTATTCCCACATTTCTTTTCCCCTGCTTCCACAGCGTGACACTGATCATCGCGATTACTGTTCCTTTTAATCAACTGATCGTCTGCTGCTGCCTGATCATCAATCCACATGACTGGGGTCTCCGGGCTTATGCTGAAATCCTTCCCATTAGCACAGTGATCCCCTCCTCCTGTCGGTGTGGTCGCTGAATGGGACAAGGAGAAAGCCTTTACTCTCTGCTGACATTCATTAGGAGTTGTAGCTTCATTCACGTTGGCCACGGGCGGGTTGAACGACAGGCAGCGAGAAGGCGGATCTAGGATCTGATTCCACTTTGCACCCAGCAGGGTAGGTGAGACAGCGGCATCTGGAAAAGGGTTTCAATAGGAGAACTTACTGTCCTGCTGAAGCTACAGGTTCTATTCATTCTGTTGCATTAGAATGCCCCAAATATCAATGCAGAGATGTTCAAATACGGGCACAATAATAAAAGACGTCTGCCATAACCAACATTTTTGGATCAACCATTAGCAGTGTAATTGCATAATGTTTCCGGAATTCAGGAATTTAGAGCTACACCAATTAGTATCAGGTCGAATTTGCAACTTTAAAGTACTGATTAATATACTTTAGACAGCTAGAAGTGCCTAGAAAGACTCTCACCCCCATAAAATGTTCAACTTCCTTGACAGCACAGAATTAGCAATTAGACTAAGCAAAAAATTTAATGCTTCAAGTATGATAACTTTCATTATATGATTTATGTGACCTAATAAAACATTTCTGCAAAAGAAGCTTAAAATAAGTTTTGCCTGATTTGTTTAAAATAAATGATTTAAATATTGCTACTGAGATTAAGCTTCACAAAACCGTTCTCTAAAAGTGTACAGAACATTTGCTATTAAAAGAGTGAGAGATTTTACAAAAGTAAACAAGATTAATGGAAACAGAAGAGAATACTAAGAAACACTGAAGGCATACCATACAAAATTAACAGACGTTTTTTGCAAGTTCTAAGATTAATTTGCAACGCAAAACCAAAAAGGGTGTCACAGATCTCTGCCTCTTCAATACTGCTCTCTGTAGAATACATCTGATGTGCATCTACAATCTTGTTCAAAATGACTCACCTTCGTTTTGCTCAAATTCATCTAAAACCTTATCGAGGTTATATGCCTCCGCTTGGAAATAGTTCTCCATTTGTCAGGGAGCGACCACCAGATCCTTGTCTGAACCTGCCAGAGAACAAATTACAGTCAGACACTTAACCTTCAGGCAGCAGTGTTCCACTACCCAGCGTCCTGATTTAAGGGGAAAAGTCGTTTGGAAATCAAATTTTACATACATTCCATACATAAGTCAAAAGCATTTTCCAGGAATAAAAATTATTTGTGTGCTTAAACTTGCTTGACTCAGATTAACAACCTCCCCAAACTTGCTCTGGATTTTATTACCTCCAGTCTCTCGCATAATGTGTCTGGCCATCAGAATCACCATAATGGTAAGAGTAAAACTGCTCTGACACCAGTCAGAAAAAACGAGTCTAAAGAACCAGAAAGGCCAACCAACAATCTGAAGACCCGACCTTCAGTTCTCTGCTACCACCAATTAGCTCATGTGGCTTTGAACAAGTAGTTTAAACTCCCTGTACTTCTGATTTTTTAATGTGTACTAGCCTAGCAGTATTCGGTGTCACTCCTCAATTCCCAGAGATGCTTCAAAGATTCATACTTGTAAAAGTTGGTAAGGGACTTAATGGGTGTTACTTGAACTGTGCTGGCTTTTAAAATGTCTGCTTTAATAACCCTTGTTTCCCTGAAAGGCAGGCACTGGAAATCTAGAAAAATGCACACAAGTAAATAGTGTCATCGAAACATCATGCTCTCAGGCCACAAAGGAACACGACGAGGGAGAAATGAAAAAAAAAAAACAAACAACAAAACAAAACAAAAAACTCAACCCTACATCATTACATAACTTTCTATCTTCACACAATAAATAACATTTTGCCCTAACAGTAGGAGTGTGGACTTCTCATCTTCCAAAGTCTTGTAACAAGAGGACGTCCAGATTGAATTTTTCCAAACATTCACTACCAGCAAAGACATTTTCCCTGGGAAATGTGTGCCATAACCTATATACCACAGAGAGACCTTGATTTGATCTGTTCTCTGAACATCACCCAAAACAGTCTTATTCTCTTCAGAGTTGGTTTTCACTGCTGTGAAATAAGGCAGCGGAGGGGGAGAGGGTGAGAACCTTGTTTTGCAGTATGGAGCAGTGTTAGACCTGACAGCTCAATTAAAAACCTGCTCTCTTACACCACAGATACAACAGACATGACAAACACAGCTGAGACGTTTCCAGTTTGAAACAATACTTTACCATCTCAACCAGAGTATCTGGATTTGAGGAAAACATCAACCACCTGCTTTTCCATTACTACAGCACTGAAGGCAGTTGTGTATTTGTTATGGGCAACAGCTATAATTAGGTATTGGTACAAAACTGTGCCCCAAAATATCACAAAATGCAGACTTCAAGTTTTTATGGTTGACTTCAAATTTTATAGATGGTTACTTCAAAAGGTGATCATGAGACAACATAAATACATTGCTATTTAATATAATCAGACTAAATCATGTTATAATGAGATTAAATCATGTTTTAAATATATATACAGAAGTTAATTTTTAAGGAAACCAGTCTAATAGTAACTTAGAAATGGCAAAAAAGCACCAACAGAAAAAAGACCATTTTGCAAAAAAATTTAGAGATAAACTAGAGTTGTCAGCTTACAAACTCCCAGATTTGTCCTCTGATCCGGGAATTTAGATAACTCCTTCTGCAGGGAAAACAGATGAGTGCCCCTATCATTTACTGTATAGAGATGCACAGATTATAACACAAGCAATGGAAAAGCTGGCCACCTTGATCACAGGCTCCATTTCAGAAGTCTCAAAAAGTTAGGACTGTTTCGTACAAAATACCATATAATTTCACATCCATTTATAATGTATTTCATTTACATTATAATAACATTCCTGCCTAGCAAACAATTGATGAAGACATGAATAATTATTCCTAGGAAAAGTCCTACCCCTGAGGTCAGTGATGTGTCAGTGAAGCACTGCAGGACTGAAAAACGTCACACAAAATTTTTGTGTTCATGAGTTCCAGCTGAAGAGAGAAAAGACCTTTTGTATCACCATTGTTATTTCACTTACTGATGTACTGGCATATATGGAGAACCTTTTATTTTTAAACTCACAGTCACTAAGCTGACAGCCACTCTAAATGAGATCTCATTGTCTGCACAAGGAGGTATTGCTCAGAAAAGGTCAGCTGCAAATCTTTAGTCTAACATCTAAAATTATTATTATTATTCTATTAAAGAACACAACCACCCCAGAAGCTTTTCTAGAAATTTCTGTCCAAGGGCAAAACACACTGCCAAAGCCACACAAGTCCTTAATGCCCTCTGCCTGACAGAAAAGGAGGACGAGTCCTTGTGTTCTAACAGATCCCAGTGATGCTTCCTGATTATACATTGTCAGCAACTCATTTTTTTGCCAGTTGAAGATCTAATGCTTCAGCTCTCCACAGCCAGCAACTCAAGACCAAAACAGAAAATAAAATGCTCTAATAAAGCATGCTGTAATAATTCAGTAGCTGTTTTCCACGTGGTTTAGAATTTAATTTTACTTCAAACATTTTTGTGAAATACTCAACCTAAAGAAAAAGAAGCATACTCTTTTACAGGTGTTTTGAAACTTTTGACTGCAACTCACAGGTACCACTATAAAGACTTCTAGAATTATTCTAGTCCCAAAGTTCCTCTTAGTACAGAGGTTGGAATGACATTTTTAAAAGATCCTTAACAGTTGCATAAGTTGCACTCTTTAGTATTGCTCACCTATTCTAAGTCATAGCATGGAGAGAAGTTCAGGAGCAAACACACAACTCAAAGAGAGAGTAAAACCAAGAGAAAACCAGGAAGATGTTTCAGTGGCAATTTTAGCTGCATTCTGACAAAAAGGAGACACTTCCTAAGCTAGTGTATATTGGGATGAACGACATGAAGGAGAGGATGTTGTGCCAGTGCAAGGAGAAGGAGACATAAACCACCAATGAGTGAAAAGCGTAAGATGGTTTTTCAAAAATAAAGTCCTCCATGCAAAGAATTGGCAGAAAAGACTAATTATGGGCAACCCCCCCATTAAATACTAAAGTTATATATTTTATTTTAACTGTGTGTACAAAAAAGATTAATACAATGGTACCATCCACTGGTATAGTAAGTCCAGAACCCAAGACCACTTGTTACCCATTGCAGAATCATCTTCTGTCTTCCAGGGCAAAAAGCGGATTAAAACATGCAGCCTGTCAGATCAGATTATTTTCAAGCTCCCGCTGGATCACAGATCATGCATAATTCAGAAACTCTGTGTTTCACTTACCAGTTTCTTCATACAGCAGCACGGGCTTATCACCACCTTCTTTTCTAAAACTTAAGTATTTATGTTTTATGAAGTTTACATACTCTACTGTCCCCTGATGTCTAAGTACAAAGGTGCATGGCCCAGAATGTCTGTGTCATATGTACCCAGAATTACCACCCTCATCACCACTGCATTCAGACATAAAGCAAACTTTAGCTGAATAGTGGGGAGGGAAGGAGACAGAAATAAAGGACAGAAAAACCTTCCTTAAAATTAGATGTTTTTCTGAACAGGTTTAACCTTGGAGACTGCCTCTCAAGCCAGCTCAGATATCCCCCATGCCAGCCCCTTCTTGGGGAATGAGCTGTACCAAGAGACTGGCCTTGTGTTGTACCTGCAAAGCAGCAGGACTCGGATTTGTTTTGGTCTCTGTGATAAGGAATTATGTAACCCATGATGTTCTGCACTGCACATCCTCAATCACCCGCAGGATTTTTTCACCACAGGAACTGACAGCCTTAAGTCTTTCAAATTGCTTTCAACAGTGGACGACCAGCACACAATTACATTAAAACTCTATAATAAAAAATGCACCAAAGGAAACAATACCAACATACAACTATGAGCCTCACAGCAAAGGCCTAAAAATCAGAGAGTATTTACAGAAGCAGAATAAGATCTCGGGGTTTCCTATCAGGCTGTCCTGTGGAGCCCACTCTTGCAATATGAAACTGTGAACCGACGCGTTTCAGTAATCTCTTACTAAACAAAATGCTCAAATAGTTTATTACAGCCCTCACCAAAAGCATACATGAAAAGCTCCTATGATGGAAGTCACAAGGTATATGATCAAACAAAAAGCAAAAATTGCTTATTCTTCCTGATAAAAATCAAATACCCAGAAAATGTCATTTTCCCATAGCATGATCACATGGAGCTACAGATCAACTGGGCAAGCTAATTTGTTAGGTCTGGTACTCCTGAAGACTTCCTTCAACCCCAAGAAACAAACAGTCAAGTCCAAGCATTATTCCAGCTCCCTTTGGTGATCTGTGTATTACCTGCCCTTGCAGGGAAGCAGCCAAGCACCTCTGCTGTGAAGAACAGTTTGTTCAGAGTCCAGGAATAGCTGTATTTTTAACTGATGAGATCTGTCTACAGCAGAGGCTGAGCAGAAAGACTTTGTCCAGCTCCCCGCTCTCCCAAGCAAAATAAGATACAATCTTTGCACTAAAACAAGGCAATTACTCTCAGTAAAAAAACAAAATAACAAAATGTTAAAAATACTCCATCATCTTCTATATAAGAGATACATCCATACATAAATTCTATGCATATAAACATATATCCATAAGAATACATAACTACCCCATGTATTTCGGGTATATAATGAATCATTATATTCTAAAGCAGAACTTGCCTCTTACCTTTTTCTCTTACACATATGTTAGGAAACTAATGACCCTATGCCTCCTCATGGTGACTGCAGCACAACCAGCCAGCTCTGCTGAATCAGGATGTTCTACTTGATCCTAGAAAGAAAACACAAACATGTATTTTATGATTGGCAATCCCACCACAAACTGTGCCTTTTTCGACACATGACTGCAGCCAGCACAGGCACATTTGGCAAACGCTGCAAGTTTCCAAGGATCTGGATTAGGTTTGCAGCTTTAAATTCAGGGGTCTGTGCACTATGCCACTATTGCTCTCCAATAGTCTGGTGACAAATGTTGCTAATAAATCCCACATTGTTGCCTACCTACTGTTATCCTTCACTTAACTGCGAATCCTCAGAGTAAGGCAGCAAACTCCAACTGTCCTTGTATTCCTCATGACCTTGACTGTAACAATTTATAAACCAGACTCTGAAATTAATTATATTACACTACAATAGGCCTTCCAAAAATAAAGAGCTAGTAGCTTTGATTCTCAACAAAACCTCACAGCCCTCTGAATTCCGTAAACTGTATTCATCAGCTTCCCACTGATTTTGTTACAGCTAAACAACTGGTTTTGTCTTCAAATTATTCCCCCTACAATCTTAGGCTCCCTTTATTTCCTAAAGGCTTCTTCTCGCAAAAAACACAACAGCGTCAACATTCACTAGCAGGGAACACCAAAAAAAAAAAGAAGTCTTCAGAAGAAACTGTTTTGCTCTCCAAACTACAGCATTTCTGTAGGTCAGGTGCTCATTTTCACAGGCTGCATCTTAACAGTCAGCATAGCTCAAAAATCCCACACAGCCATGGGCAGAGAAAACAGACTGAGCTTATAACAAAAAGTGCAACAAGGAGTAAGATAAGTTAAACTCATGTTTTAAGGTTTGCTGGTGCTGGCATTTTGACCTGTTAGGTAGTTGAAATGTTTATTAGTGCTCTGATGAAGCTGCAGCACGTTAGAAAAAAATCTTAAACCTCCATCAACATGAACAGAATTAAAAAAAAAACCACAACAAAATCAGTTCTCCATGTATGAAAGCAATATTGAATGTTACACTACAATTTTCCCAGGGTTGTTTATTATTATTTTCAGAAATAAGCTACAGTAATAATTCCAGGAAACTAATGAACTGAACAGTAGGACTTGGAGTAGTACTGTTTCCAAACTCAGAGTCCCACAGCTTTGGATGCCAACAGAACTCTTCCTGTATACAAGCACCATTTCTGATGCTATATATATATATATTTCCACCTCTATAAACTAAGATGAATTTTGGACATTTGGGAAGTAGTAGATATTATCTTATTACAGTGTTCTCCCACAGGTTT
Source organism: Oxyruncus cristatus (assembly GCA_013399855.1). Lineage (NCBI taxonomy): Eukaryota > Metazoa > Chordata > Aves > Passeriformes > Cotingidae > Oxyruncus > Oxyruncus cristatus. The sequence continues at coordinate 2,511,302 of VXAY01004932.1, read as the reverse complement.
CCTATGCATGTAAAAATGGAGTGAAGGAAATTTAGTTCCACTGAAAGGCTTCAGAATAAGGTTTTTCAAAATCCTGTCATGTAGTGTGGTAGTGGGGAGGGTTCCCTGTACCACCACCATGGCCTCTCCTGGCCTGCAGTAGAGGAAAATGGTTCAGTTTTCACGACCCCTTTGAAAAGACAGATCAGTTAATGACAATTCTGCCTGGGATTTATGACACGTCCTGTCAGCTGCATCCCAAACACTGGACACATTTCACACAAACCAGTCACACATTAACCACAAAGTTCAACCTCCCCTGATCAGAAATGGATCAGACCTGGCAACCCCCAGCTGAAACTGTGCTGACACCAGAGCTCTGAGCCACCAACCCTTCTAGGCAGTGATATTCAGGGCAACAGTGCAGCTTTATTATTCATTGTTTTCACTGTGCTCCGCTCTCCTTGTTCCATTCTTCCCAGGTAATGACTTTTTTGTCCGTAACCATTCGGCACAGAAGAACACAGATCTAATCAATGGCTCCCAGTCTCCAAAGCCAGCTTGGAAGAGCTATTACCTGGAGGTCCTGGAGCTTTTTGTTTACAGTTCAACATTTACTCTCAGCAGCCATTTCCCCTTCCAAAGATCAACACAAAAATCAAAGCAAGCTTACAGATATGAATGTAATATGTTTAAACAAAAAGCAATTAAAAAAAAAAAAGTAAATTATAATGTTTGGGTTTCACGAAAAAGTAAAGCAAGTTGAAAACAGAGCCAAACTATTTTTTCAGTAAGAATTTATATTAAGAGAAGTGGATTTAAACAAAAACCTGGTTCAAAGAGAAAAACTACAAATGAGAGTCAAGAGTACCCACAACAACATATAACCTCAGGATTATTAGGTTTTTCACGAATCACACACACTGCTAAAAAAGGGTTCCATCATGCCTGAAAAAAATACACACGTTTCCACCTAAAAATTATGGGCCCACTGAGACCTCATTGCCAAGGGAGGAGGCCCAGTGTCTCTGCTGGCCCGGTTTGCTGCTTTGAGCAGTTGAGTTTCTCATCTATTCTGCTGGTGGTTGCTGAACATCTCTGTCTCCTGCCCTACAGTGGCATCACTCAGGTGCTACTTTGGTTATACCCTCCATGTCTGATTTCCCTCAGGAACTCCAAGAAGGCGACTACCAATTACTGCAAAAGCAAAACAGAAATTGAAGAGAAATTTGACTAGCAGAGACGTGCCCAGAATAAAGAAGGGATGAAGAAGAGCAGCAAAGAGCTCTAAAAGTATAAAATTAGAAATATCTTCCACAAAAAAAGGAACGTAAAAAATGTTTATGACATTAAATGGAAGTAATCTGAAGTAGCACAAATTGGAATAATAAATGGAAAGAGACTGAAAAAGAAGCAATTTTGATACTATGTTAAAAAAATGCAGAAAATGCTCAAAGCTTGAAGAGATGCTAAAAAATGCTTCCATCTACTGGCAAAGATCCAGCTCCTAACTACACCAGAGATTCTCTATAATGTGCTACCAGGGAGAAGTGCCTTTGAGTAGGCAGGGAGACATTTGCAGCCATTTTAAGGCACTTTATTACGGTTAGATTAGTTGAACTAGGCATTATCTCCAATGTAAATCCACATTTCAATGCTGGTATCTTTACTCCATCCCTTGTCTACACCCTGAAATATCAGATGGGAGATTCAGAGACTACAGAGAGGGACATGCTCAGGCCCCAACCTTGAAGGAATACAAACCGCAACGAGAAACCTCATAGCAGGGGATTCCATCAATAGGAAATCAGTGTCCTTAAACAAGAGGGGAAACAGGACAAACATCAGTTATACAACATTAATTACTTTATCTATCAATTCCTCTGGAAGCTACATCTTCACAAGCGGAAAAGTTGGGGGCTCTCCACTCAAGTGATGCAATGCTTGGAATAATGGCAATTTACCACACCCCCAAGCAATATTGTCCCAAAACGTGGAGCTCTCTCTACCCAGTGTGTGCCAAATCAAAGGTTATTAACTGTTATAGAGTGTTATAAAGAGTTTGTGACACAGCAGTACCAGTATCTGTCACACACATGAAAATGCCTGCAATGGCAAGGACTTCAGATAAGGTCCCAAGTGAAACGTTTCAAAACGACGTATTCTATTAACAAGCAAAGCAGCAGTCGTGCAATGCAACCAGAGGAGAAAAAAATCAGTTTTCGAAATTCTAAATTTTTAAAGGAGACTCAGCAAATGACAACAGAATTCTTTAAAAATACGTGGTCTAAACCACGGTTCAGGATTAGAAATTCCCATTAAAACTCACCATAAACCCATTTAATAAGAAACACTAACAGCAGCAGCAAGAGATGAAATGTAACAAATATAAACAAGATACAATTGTTGCTAAGCCTTTCCCAGCACCAAAAGCTCAAGATGACCAAGTATCCTTCAGCTTTACTTCCCATAATTTGCTGGTGTTCCTGCTACCCAATGTAAATGCACCAAAGAGCAGACTGGGGCATGGCAGGCTATTTCTGTGTAATACAACACTTTGTACCAGCTCACTACCCGTGAATGCTGACGAAGAGAAACTATTTCAATGTTGCATTGAACTGTCTTTTTTTCCAATCAACTGAGCAAACAGAGTTGGACAATGCCTAAAGCAGAGGAGTCTCCCTAATAATGCCACTGATACTTACATCTTTTGCCTTGACTTTTCCCCATGCCATTTTAAAGCCATTATTTCAGTTTTGTCTCTAGCCAAGTTTCCATAAGGAGACATTCACACATCCTGAGCAGCAGTAAGGCCCTCAAAAGAGCAGCAACTTCAAAGAGGTGCTGCAGGAAACATCACAGTCGAAAGTAACAGGGGGACACACAAACTCCCGCAGCATCCTCAACCTTTGCGCTCCAGAAAGTAAAAGCAGGCAACTGGAAAGGACACCTGCTTTACAACACTTTACAGTAGAAAATAAATTCCATTTCCTACCCTTTTTACTATTTCAAGGAGCAAGCAATTGATTTGTTTTGTTGACACAACCCCAGCCCTGCCAAGCAGCCTCAGTCGGGCCCTGAGCACCTGGAGACAGGAACCACGTCCTGCTTATGTAACTGCTTGGGACTGCCTGGAACAGGATCCATCCCTGCTCTGGGGAAGAACAAATAGATAGGTTTACACTGCAATTCTGCCTTCCACGCAAGTTTTTCCAGAGGAATACAGTCGGAAAAGAAAGGAGAAAATCCTTTCCTGAGCTTACTCATATGCTCACAAAGGTCACTTGAAAATTTGGTTTATATATCTAATGTTTCGTAACACTTTGCTTCATACAAATCCCAAGTCTAAAATACTGTAAATCACAAAAAGCTAATGCATTAAACATAAATTTAATATGAAATCATGTTTCTTAATTTGTGCATGGATTCCATGGAATATCATCAATGTAACAATGTACATTTTTTAAAAAAATCAATCCATTTAACATACTGATCTGAAGCTGTTACTTATCATTATTCAAATACAAACTAAACATCTAGAATAAGTAGGCTTATGGGATGAATTTTTATGTCTCTGTATTTGAGAAACAAGAGTTTGACTATAGTGTTTAACAGATTTGAAGAATAAAATTATTTAAAGCCACACTATATATCTCAGAGTGGATCAACCTTGTATTCTAATACTTTATGAATTTTTCTTCTTTCTAATGTAGGGTAGAAACAAGAACGAAACCCAAATAGACTCAACATCGTTTCAGATGTTCCTTAGATTTGTGCAATAAAGTCTCCTAGAATCAGTAATTAAAAGCTTCCCACTGCCAAGGAACTGTCCTTTTTACGAAGCCCACGAGGGGCCAATACCTGTGGGTGCTGTGAGCAAAGTCTCTATCTGATGATAAAACCAGAACTGTCAACACAACCACAACTGGACAGATGAGAAGGACAATGGGCAAAAAGGGAAACTGCTTTGCTACCATTTACCAGCCCATCAGTTCCAGTTGTACTGACTGGGGAGAGAAGCTGCCAGAAGTGACACAATTTCTGCCCTCAGCTGCTCTTTAGAGAAAGGACAAGCTGAACAGAAAAACACTCTGGAAGTCCACAGTCCCCTTCTACTGAAAAGCATCAGTCAGCTACTAAAGCCACCTTTACCAGCACACTACAGTTTTCCAACACTACAGTGGTCATTTCTGCTCATCTGATAAGAGAGTTCTAAAATCTTATGCACATTTTAAAGAAATATCATAATTATAGACAATAAACAATTACCATTTCTCAAATCCTACGTTATGTCGAGCTGGATTATCATGCATCCCTGAAAATAAGTTCAGAGATCTACGGATTTTTATCTCATACTCCCTTCAACCTGAAATTATCTGAAAGTAAGTAACTTTTAATTGCCACTTTGTGTTGACCTTTCTATTCATACTACACCAAGTACATTATAAAACACTGTTGTCAGTGTAGCAAAGTTCACTCCCACGTTTGTGATCATGATCTCACATCACTGCTGATGCTCACAGTGCATTATGTCTCAAGTCATCTGTAACTAGTAACTCACTCCATACAACTCAATAATCCATGGCAACAGTGCGTACTGAAACTGCTATTTCTGAGCATCATTCCCATCTCTGCTGAGGTCCATTAACACGCTCTTACCAGTGCTGAAGGGACTGAGCACTAACCAACAGAAATGGTGAGCAACTTGCATTTAGGTTCACTGCAAAGCCTTTTTCTTTTCCCTGATTTATTGTACCACTGGAGCAATCAGGACATTTACCTGAAATTTATGTTAGACTTAAGGCAGTTTCGGCTATAATACTAAGTGCCCATAATTCTGTATCATTGCTGGCAGTCACAGGAAATAAAGGCTTAACAGATAAAAACCAGAAACATTGGAAGGAATTTATTATTAACGAGTTATGAGTATTAACACAGTCATCAGAAACCACAGAGAGGTCTAGGAACACCAAATTCTCCTAAATTCAGATGCAACATTTCTCACATACACCAAAACTGAGAAACCTCTGATTCTTTTGTCCACTGATATGGTGGTTGATTCTGCTCAGCCATGACTCCCTACCTCTTTACCCTTCCTTAGACTGTGACATACTCCTGTTTTCTTCATTTGTCTTCTTTTCCCCCTCTCACATTCCCTCCTCATTCACTTCTTCCTGCATCTGTTTTCTTTCTTCCTGCTCATGCTTCTTCCTCTGATTAAAAAAGAATGAGAAACCCCATGTTTCAACATCACCGTTCAGAGCCACTGGTGTGCTGTAAACACACCAGCTGTAAACAACCTTATTAACCACACCATACTATTCCTCATGTCCAGGAACAGTGGGAGCAAAACCAATAACAATGGTGATGCCTCCACTTTGCAAACAGAAATTAAAGTCTTTAGACCAAATGGAAATCAAAAAGGGAAAAAAAACCCAAAAAACAACACGTGGCCAAAGTAATTAGCTGAATCCTAAGACCCTGTTGTAACTGTCAGCCTGTCTCCTGCCCATCCTCATCATTATTTACCATCATCATGGCTCCTTCACAAACTCAAGTAAACCCTCAGCCTTTCAGCCTGTGAAATGCCATTTTTGACACACAATTCAACACAGCATTCAACATCCACGATCAGCACAGCTACTCACCTCCCTCAAGCATCTATGCTGGAAACCTCTAGTCAGGACATGTATTGTTGAACACATAGGAGGCACAATTATGTATTTCCTCAAAGCAGAAGGTACAACAGCATTTAAAAGCCATCTGTACAGAAATAAAGCTCAATAACTAAAAATAAAATAAAAAATAATAGTAACAAAAAAAAAAATACAGCCACAAGGGGTAGCGTAGGAAAAGAATAGGGGAACAAAACCACTACACATACATGTCTCTATTGCCCATGAGTCTCAGAAGCAATTTCTAATCAGTAACCACAGTAAAACCCAGGTTCACTCTACAGGAGTATAAAAAAAAAAAACACACCCTATGTACAAATTCCAGAGATACGTTAAAATGCATTTTATGGGTGACTTGTTAAGTGAAACTAAGGTAAATACAATATAGAGGCTATTAAGCCAGTACACCAATATAATTATTGGAAGCACAAAAGCACAAAGGCAGACTGATGCCTAAGTAACAACCTTTTAAAGTTACATTTATAAGAGTCAAGAAAGAACTCTGAAATGCATGAATTACACTGGGCTTTTATTCTGCCTTCATCATTTATACAAAAACTCAGTATGAAATTACTACAATCAATGCAATTTGATGTTTCAGCTAAGAGGCTGCTTCAATATATATGCTATTTAAAGTAATCTGTTAATAATATAACCTAAGAAGTGGGCCTTGCACATACTTTCTAGTTCCCCAAATAAGGGATCAGTAAAATACTCATTTTAAATGAACCAATAAAGCACTCACAGTGTACCTTTGTAACATGATGACAAACAATGACAAAAAAAAAAGCTCTGATAAACTATCAGTGTGACTGGCAAACAGAAACAGTAGCTGTGTACTGAAGTATAAACCCCCAGAAGGGTATAAATGGGATACCCGTGCCTTCCTCTAAAAACCCAAGTTTCAGGAGCAAGTAATTTCCAAGCTATAGCATGTATTTCCAAGCTACAGCATGTACAGTATCACAGGAAAATGTGCAATTTCCAAAAGACTGCTAGATAAATGAAAAAAAAAAGAAATTAATGGACAAAGAGGGAACTTTCCTCTTACGTTATCTCAATTCATATTAAATGTTCATTTATCTGCATTACAGTGCAGATAGGGAATAAAAAATTAAATTGACATGACTGGTTTGTTGGGTATATTTTAACCATGTAACTTTTGTTTTTCCTCCAGCCTACAAAGAGAACTCCGTGTTCACAACCTCAGTAACACAAATAAGGGGATTTACACAGTGGTTAAGTGTTCAGATGCTATCACTTTTCAAGTGTTGCATCTTTAATCTCCTACAAAAATTAGAATTATGGGATCATTTGTTCACTTACTGTTCTCTACGCTCATATTTAAAATATATATATATGTGTCATGAAAATTAGCATTTACACAGTAAAAACAAACCCAAAGGACTGTCCTCTGAGGGAAAAGCAAGCTGCTGTATGTATTTTAGCAGCAACCTTCTGGCCAATCAATACTCACACAACTCTGGAAAAAAACCCCAGAATTATGGTGTTATAAGAGAAAGATGTGATTAAATGTAGAGGGGAAAGCAAGGGAAGAGATACCATGGGGCAAAAAGGATTTACATCTACAGGCAAACAAGATTCCTTCATTCCACTGATGGTAGAAAAAAGTGCTTACTAATAAAGTAGCTCAAAGGCCTTGGATACATAAAACATTGGATTTGTTTTAGACCATAAAAACTCATTCAACTCATCTTCCAACTGGAAACAAAACACACTTCTCTCCATCTCCAGACCGTGTAAGAATTTCCCTGCTACTTACAAACTCTTTCACAAACTCTAAGGAATTATGAGTGAAAAATAAGTCCTAGCCAGCAGAAATGAATCTGGGCTTTAGATTCCCCATGTTTCAGCTGGAGTGATGGGAGCTCCTTTAGCCCTGCACCAGCACACTGCACTGGCTCAATCCAAGAACCACTGAACTCTTTCAGAGAATCAGCTTAACCAAACCCAGTTCTCCATCCTCAGTACTGCAGGATGCCAGGCAACATGCTCCTTGGATCCGTGACGTCCTCAAAAGGCAGGCAGGCACTATCCCTACTCAAGAGCTGGTGGGAGTGACACACAGGATACACTTTTCTCTTTAATATCATGCTCATTTAGGAAATCACCAGCACAGATTTCTACCCCTCTTCTGCACTGAGGCCCACTTGCCTTTGCTCCTCTAGCACACCTGCAGGAGAAGGTGTGCACCTCTTCAGCACTGCACTTCCCAAGCTGGGACAGAAACATTTTGGTTAAACTGATACGCAAAGCTCAGAGCCGCAGAACTTGAAGAAGGAACACAAATTGAATTCTGCCAGGCACACTGGGCAGAGGACAGGAGCAGGGATTACCTGTCACCCCCACACACATCACAGAAGTCTCATCTCAGAGACAGAGGATGTGAGGCACACCCAAGGTCACAATGAGGTCTGAGCACCACAGGCCAGAGGAACCCACATGACCAGAAACCAACCCATGTTTTACTATTTATGACACCATTCTTCAACCTTGCTCTTAAAATCCAACCACTAAAAAAAAGGAGAAAGGGGAAAAAGAAATCAAAAGTTGTTGAAGAAGAAAAGCAAACAGATGAGAAAAGTTGCATTGACCAGGTTAAAAGAAATGTAAGAAACGTACAGTAAATAATAACTAGGAAACAAAACCCTCACAAATCTGAAAATATCTACAACTTTTGTCCTGTAGTATCTTCCAAACTTCCAATAAGCTGACTGGCCAACTGAGCAAGCAATAAATTTCATGCATATTCATACGATTTGTCAATTCTTGAATTTATAACAACTATATCCACCATAAACTCATAGTTTCATAGTTTTAAATGGGTTGGCCCTTATTTTAGTGTTCCTAAATCAATCTTCTAGGTCTCGCTTGGAGTGCAAACAGGTAAGACAACGTGTACACTGAGTTCAAAGTAGAGTTTTGACACAACACAACTGAATGTGGAAACAGAAAAGCTCCTCTAATAGTTGGTGTCATTCCTAGATAAAGAAGCTATTCTGTGATTTAGAAAGCTCTTTGATCTTCTTCTTACACTGAACACTTACCAACTCCTTTTAAGTGCATCATACTGCTTTTTGGGAAAATGTACCACTGTATGTTCATCCATTGATAATCTGTTAGGAATTTGCTAATGTATTTCACCCATATTACTTCCATAAATAAAATTTTAAACTTACAGTAAAATACAGATGTTGTACTTGGAGCACGTTTACAAAGTTTGAGTTCTATTATTCATAAAAAAGGCTTCAGTATCTCACAGATTTAAACAAAACCTTTCCAATTCCAGTATTTTTACAAATTGCATGAATGCAGAAATAAGGCTGCTAAGTGCTACTGGGGCAGTTACAGCACTTCTGTAATTGATAGCGCTCACATGAAATCTCTGACATAAGTACGGCCTAATTGCAATTTATCACCTGATAGGAAGTGACCTCTGGATTCTTTGTTTGCCGGGAAGAGGGAAGGACAGGTTCCTCCCAGCTACCACTTCACTAACAAAAAAAAAGGCACTGAATTGAAGACATGGACTAAACATTTTGCCTTCTTATGCAGGCCCACAACTGCTCTTCGGCAAAACTGAAGCACAAGAAGTCAGTAAGTGAAATTCACAATGAAACACTACAGTCCTTATAGTCAGAATTTGGTATATAGAATTTGCTTTCCAACTCTTAAAAGGACAAGGGATTTCTTTTCTCCACACAATGAAAAGCTGAAAACACTTACAGCATCTCTGATCATGCCTAATTCCTCTGCCACTAATGAAAAATAGCTGGAGAACAGTCCTAAAATAGCTACCGAATGAATTCTACAAAACAGAAGTATTTTCAAACACAGATAATAGCAGAAAAAAACAAAAAAATACTCTCAGCTTTGTCTATATTAGGCTTTAGTGCTTTTTGTAACTACTGTGAATGTCAGTTCAGCTCGAGTCGGGCTACAAACCAGGAGAGACTGGTGAAGATTCATTACTGCATTATTTTATATACAAAGCGATCCCCCAGACCAGGGCTCGGCAGCACTGTCTAAAGAATCAGTTGATGCCTCAAGCCTCCATTAGGGAGCTTTCCACATTTGTTACTATTTTGGAACCAAACCATAACAGAAATCCAACAGAAAAAATTTTCAGAAAAATAGTTAACTGGCAATACCATCTCCAAACGTAAAGTCTGATTCAACTTCATTAAGCAATCAATCTTTAAAGAAAAAAAAATACATCAAAATTCCTTGTTGATATCAAACAGAGGGGAGGGGGAAGTATAGAAACAGAAGCAAAATCTACACAAGAAGCATGGAATGCAATTCTTGACAGAAAAACCCGGAGGATTCTAGCAGAGCTTACTGGAATTTTTCTAGATCTTCAGAGTATTCCCTTTAACACCTGATACTACATTGACTCCACTGACTCACAGGTAGATGTGTGGCTTCAGTTGTCATCAAAATATCAGAGAGGTAAGTAATAATTAACATGTATAGCAAACAGGACAAAGGTATTTATATATACTCTCTATATAATACAGAGACAGAATATAGAGGGTACAGCCATAGCATTATCTGCAAACAATTCCATATGGAAGTTACTAATTTGCTACTCGAGAACCTAGAGACAAACAAAAAAAACAATGCCAGTGGAAATCCCACACCGAGTCTACGTTTTCATTTGCCCAGTGTACACCGGGGACAAAATACGTGAAAACATATGGTCCTACTGTCACACACTGACATTTCCAAATTATCCAATTTTGCGTGGAAGCAAAACAACGGTAACGTTTCCTAAAGTTCTCTCCTCACTGGCCTTCCTAATGAACACAACTCTCGCCTTAGTTTATACTCAGACTGAAGATACCACACAAGCTATTCAGAGAGCACTCCAGCTCCACACTTCCAACCTGTAGTTTCTCTGTGCTTTAGGGACTCCACACCTGTATTTCACATAGTTTCTCACTTTTTTTTTTTTTTACTGTGACAGAACTATGCCTGTGCAAAAGTCAACTGACTGGACTTGCTTCTTTAAGGCACCTCTCACTTGAGCAGATGAGGATGAAAGAATAGGGAAGGAACAATTTATCCAGTGTTGTCACCTGTAAGTTCCTGGTCACACACTGTCTTCAACCTATGTTTTTAAATTAATTAGATTTCTCTAGTCATGACTTTTAGAATAGTTTAAGCGACCCTTTATGGATTTCCTCTGCCCTTCACGTTAAGCCTATTTGATGCTGAGGTTGAAGGGCTGTTATTTGCTGAAAAATAAATACCAATTTTTCACATTACACATCTCTGCTTATCCCTTCTAGTAGTACAACGGTAATATAATTACCAATGTAATAATCCAGTAATAATCCAGACTGGAATTTTTCACTGAAAGAATACAAACTCAGCTTAGAAGTATTTCTCCTATTCCACCTGTCTGCTATGGCAATCTGAAAAGTTGCATTCCTAAATATCCCAAATTCTGCATGTGTGTGATACAAAAGGGAAAAAACCATCATAAAGCACATTCACAAAACAAATACCTGTCAAAGACAAAAGCACTGAGTGCAGTATTCCATTAATCCCAATGAAAAGGTCCTGGGATCTGCAATGTCTTGTATTTTTCTCCAGAAACTAACATTTAAAACAGTGACAGATTTTAATACCCTAAGTATGACACTCGCACTCATTCCTTCCCCCAAACACTAGCCAAGAAAGACATTCATTGAGATTTAACTAAGCAACTTTAAATCTACAAATGTGCAACGTCTAAAAAGAATCTTCAGAGCCAAATTTAAAAAAAGAAATTGTGCTACGCTATTGTTTCAATTAAGTGAAACCCAGTCAAGCAAACAGTAAGTAGGAAAGTACTTTAGTTATCTGTAAAAATAAAATAATTTATCTCTATAAAACAAATATTTATTCTTTATATATAAATTATATTTGTGTGCATTATGATAATGGTCATTTACTTTTATCACACTGATTTTTCAGTGTGCTATTCTTGTGATAACTATATAGCCTGTTTTGCTCCAGTGAGTAGTCAAAAAAGTTGGATGAATATGTATGCTGAATTCTAATTTTCCTGAATTCTAATTCAAGTAGAAACTACTATGTCGATGAAGGATCCTTGATGTATCTTTTATAACTTCCCATCCATTTACATTAATTGATACAATTTTCCCAGTGTTGCAAGACATAGCCAACACTTAAAGCCAACACAGAAGTAAAAGCTATTTCTATCACCTAAAACTCAATACTTCCAGTTACTTTCAGCCATTTACTCTTGAACTATCTATTTCTTATCGATACAAAAAGCTTTGTAAACCTGCAGTATCATTGTAGGGACACATTTCTTAATGCTTCACAGAAACAACTGCAGGGAAAACCAAACATGTCAGCTCACATATCTGTCCATTTCAAAGTTCAAGTCTCCTAAAGAATCACAAATAGAACTATAAACAGGTCACCTTTCGATTTCTTCAGAGTCTTTAATGGCAATCACCTTAAAAAAATAAACAGCAGCTTTACATAAAACTTTCAAAGCAGCCCATGAATATACTGGTGCCTCACAACAGTGTTCTGGAAAAAGTCACTGATTCATCAGCACAGGGACAGACTGTGCACTGAAACTATTGTCCCTCAACTGATTTTTGGTCAAGAAAGTCACTTTCATTTGGAAGATTCTCAGCTTAGTGCATCAAAAAGATTTTTCTGATCAAAAAAACATTAATACACAAAAATCTATTTCTGGCCAACTTTTATCCAAAAGCAAAACTTCACTCTAATCCTTTACCATAATAATTTCCAGGTAATTTTTTATAGATAGCCCGTAGAGCCAAAACCCAGCAAGCTGCTTTCTGCTAAAGCTGGCACAGCTAGTGGACAGACTACAACAGACATTAAAAGCTTATCATTCTTTGGCCACAAGTTTTAATACTTCATCTTTGTTCAGTCTCTACCTTTGTTCCCTGAGACAACCACAGTCAGACTTTATGCCAAACTAAAAAAACTGTATTTCATCTCAGCCTTAGCCCCAGGCCTCAGATCCTGAAATGTGTGTCTTTGAAAGCGTTTAATCCCTGGCCTCACAACTGACTCAAAGCTAACACACAAAAACAACACCCAGCATCAGGAGTCAGCACTGCAGTTTTGGGGTGGGTTTCTTCCTTTTTCACACACTAAAGGAGGCCCCATAAAGCAATGAGAATCAATCAGTGCGTCAGAACATGGTAACTTGTACAGTGTGGATCAGGGCTTCAGTTAGAGGAAGGCTCGTTTGAAATTTTATACCCTTCTTCAGCTTCCATTTCAGATTCCCCAAACCTCTGAAGAGATTTTTAATTTTGTCTCTCTTGGGTCAAGGAGACTGTTCTTCTCATTTTGCATCACATGCTGTAACTTCATAAAAAGCAGCACACTGCTGGGTTCAGGCAGTAACAAAGGATTGTGATGTTTTTTCAACCACTGAAGGTGTATCTAAAATCTGGATTCGTCCCACGCAATCAAAAATGACTTGCTAATAAAAGTGAATTACAAGGTTTTCAAACATTGTCTTGTCAGCTAAACGATGCCCAAAGAAAATATAAGCTTTTATTCAAGTAGAGCATCTTTTTTTGTTGTTATTATTATTTTACTTGTTTATACAGGGCTCCTCCTCGTTTTGGATTCAGCCTGGACCCAAAAATTGAAGGCAGTGTTATTCAGAAATTCTGAGACAACCACACTTAATAAATAAGATTGACAGAATTCAGTTAACTTTTAATACTGGAACTGAATGAAAATATGTATAAAAATTACACCCTCTGAAAAACCTCTGTCATAAAATAATATGGAATATCTTGTCTATAAATAAACAAGACCGTTAACACGAAAATATAAAGTCTATCAATTTCCATCTGCTACTTGTTTCTCAGCCTGGTTAACGAGATAAAAACAATTCCTGAGCCACCCTCTGCCATAGGCACCTATTTAGCCCTAACATTTATAAGCAAGTAACCAGCCCACCTCTGCAAAAAGTCCGACATGCCAAGAGTGCCAGTTATTCTTAGAGTGAGACATGACCACAATTTCACGTAATTAGAGATGTTATAAAACGCATCCCGCCCGCTCTCCCCATCCCCCTTCACCACTACCACCATTGCAGGAGTGACTTGTTACACATCGCGATGAGCAAGTAACATTCCCTGCCCGGGGAGAGAGCGGAGCTCAGGCCATAAAAAGGGCACGAGATGCAAACAGGGATCCTCCCCTCGCCGGGCTGGCGGCCGCGACTGCCCGGGAACAGCCTCGCCCTGCCCCGCGCCGGCACACGGGGGTGCCGAGGGGAGCCAGAGCTCCTTCCCCATC
>VXAY01004932.1:2466139-2496686 GCA_013399855.1 Oxyruncus cristatus | reverse complement strand
CGGGACCCGCAGCCACATAAACACAGACAGACAGACAGACACAGACACACACACGGGGCTGGGGGGCGGCACCGCCGGCAGCCCGGCCGGGGGGTACCCACGCACCACAGCGAGGGAGCTGCCCCGCGGGGCGGCTGCAGCGGGGGTGTAATGTGGCCATACGCGCCCCGGTCAGCAGCACTCGCGGCTGGGAGCCGTCCGTGCGCTATTTCGCCATTTCGCGGTGAGGACCTTCACCACCGGAGAGGGACACCCGCGGCCGCCCTGAGGGGTGCGAGGCACGGGGCCATCCGCTCGCAGGCACGTCCAATCGTCAGCAAAGAGGGTTCCAGAAATTAAAAATAAAACGAACGAAAACACGCCACACCAAACAACAACAAGCAAACACGCTCGTTCCTCACACGAGCCGCGATGGCGAGCTGACAGGTTACGCCAAACCGTGACTGAGCGCCCGGAGCCTCGCCCGTTCTCTCCAAGAGGAGGCGGCCGCCCATGCCGGGAGCGGGACACTTCCCCGCCTGGCTGCAGGCGCTCGGGAGTTCCAGGAAATGTCACTTCCCGCGTGTCTCTGTCCGGCGGGTGCGGGGATGAACAGTGCTGGGCTGCCGTCCCCGATACATCGCGCACCTCCAGCCCCTGCCTGGTGCGGGCAGCGCCCTCGCCACCCCTCGGCCGCCGGCAGCCTCACCCTTTCCTCAGGAGCGCTCAGCGCCTCAGGAATCCCTCACCCCTCGCCTTAGGACCCCCTTGCCTCAAGAACCCCTCGCATCTGGAACCCTCACCTCGGGAACCCCTCATCCCGGCTCCCCCTCAGGAAGGGCTCGCTTCACGCCGGGGGAATGGGAAGGATTCGCTGTCCCCTCACCTTCGGACAGTGCTATGATCTCCCAGCTGCGGGAGGGCCATGTCACCTCAGGAGGGAGAGAAAGGCGAGTGTGGTGGCTGCTAATGCAGTTGCACAGCCATTCCCTCTTCTCAGGCCTTCACACTTCCAGGCTATCGCTTTCCAGCAGGTTGGGCTTCTCCATTAACTTCCCACGTATGTCAGTGAATACAGTGTAATGAGCCCGGGTGATAAAATCTAGGCTCCTTGCTCCAAGAGCATCAGCCCATCCCTCTGGAAATGAAAGGGAAGCACTTAATGTTTATTCATTGATTCTGGTAGAACTATGTGCTTTTCAAGCAGAAAATGCAAGATACTCCCAATCAACTGAATCATCAATCCATGGGCAAAGAGCTGAGAAGATAAAAAAATGCTCATCAATCATAGCTGGAAGTAGCATGTTAATGGAGATGGAATTTATTTTTTCCCATAAAGCGTTCTATGTTAACCCCAGCTTGCTATCTCTTTAGCAATTAGTGGTATCATGCTTGTGAAGCACAGACTAGGGCTTCAGATCAGTCCAATTACCATCCTCAAAACAATTCTCATGAAACACCTCAGACTGCTAAACACACTGCCTGGCAAACAAAAAGGGAGTAAATTAAAGGGTGGGAAACGTAACACTCCATATCCTCTGGCCAAATGCATGCAAGCACACAGGTTTGCCATCTACAAATGTCTCACAGAGGCATATCGCTATCATAATTTTGTTCTGCTTTAATCCCTCTGGATACAACCATTCATTGGAATGTTTTCTCACCAAACACTGAGAGGTTTTTCCTGAAGGATATTATAACTGGCTGTTTTTGTGAGAGTGCTGTCACATGAAAGCATGCAAAACAGGAGTTAGGAGCAATGGGAAACATCTCTGTGAGTTAAGGTGATGGGACATGGTCTCATTCCCCATTGCCTCTGGGTATCTTGGATGCCACATGACTTGTTCCTAATGAAGACGTATCTAGAGGAGCAGCAAACTCCACAACACCCACATTGCTGCTCCAGGCAGTTGTGGTGCCAAGCACCTGAGCTTAATGCAGGGAGAGTGTCCATCCTGTGTTCTCACTGTGCTCCCTCTGCAAGTGTCCAAAGAGGAAACATTTCACTAGGGATAGTGAGAAACACTATTCCAAACCAAACCAGTAATTTTTATCCCAAGTCCCAGCAAAGTTGTAAGAGATGGACCATGACCTTCTACTTGGCACATTCAGTGCTGGTGTCAGCGTTACAAATTCTCCAAGAAGTATCTTCAGCTCTTCCATGTCCCTGAGCCTTTACAGCATCATCATAAGAAATCATGCCCAATGGTGTCCTACGTGATAGCACAGACATTTGGTATTTAGTTTCCTACCTCTTTTCCCAAGTATTTTGCCATTGTTCCACAGCTCTTTAGGAGAGGCTACCAAGGAAAAGGCATAAAGAAGAGCATATAGAAAAGGATACTCCAACTTGCAAAAGTCAGGGATCTGGAAAGCAGGTGAGAAGACCGCAGTTACAAAGGTGAGGGTAAGCTCTGAGGTGCCCTGGTTGAAGGGAGCAGCAGAGAGTTACAGGCTCAATACAAAGACATACACTGGGAGCTAGGAGTTCCAGGGAATTTATGGGGGATTCAAAATGATGCAAAAGTAATCTTTGAACAACAGAGCTAAGGACAAATAAGAGGATTTTTTAACTACTGGTGAAAATTGCTGAAACTAGGGGGAAAAGGAAGCTTAATGAAGGCTTCACTCTGCTCCTAGGTGGAAACAGTAGAATGGTTAACAACAGTGTAAGAAAGGCAGAAGAACTCAACAACCACTTCTTGGGGAAGAGGCAGATGATATACGAATATCATGTGATGATGATGAAATACATTCCATTACAACAAGCACTGAGGAGGATGTTAAACAGAAGCTAATGAAGTTGGGCATCAGCAGACCCAGGTAACTTGCATCCAAAAGTTTTAAAAGCACTGGCACAGAATATCTTTAGACCATTAATGTTGATTTTAAATAAATCTTGGAACACCGCTGAAGTTCCAGAGGACTGGGTGAAATATTGTCCCAATATTTTAAAAGGGTAAACAAGGTGACCAGGGTAATTAGGACCTGCCAGACTGACAAGAATTCTTGGTAATATAATGAGACATTACCTACATTACTTGATTAAAAAATAATTAAAGGACGGAAACACAATAAATGCAAATTAATGTGGAAAATAAATCTTGCCAAAATAATTTGATTTTTTAATGGCATTACAAGTTTGGTTGATGAAGGTAACTAGGTTTGTGAAATATTTGTTCTGGTAACTTGCAGCATTTTAATTAAGAAGCCAAAATGATACAGACTCATCACAGCACATATTAAACTGCTGAAAATCTACCTAACTGACAGTTACAAAGTGGGGAAATAGGAAGTCATCATCAAAGAATGTGTTTCTGGGTCCTCTGGCAATTAGTTCTATGCTGTATTGCGTTGATATTAATGGCTCTAAGGAAACCATAAAATCATCACTTACAAAGTTTGCAAGTGATGTAAGCAATAGGGATTCATAAATAACAAGTCATCCTGTAAAGTAGCTGAGACAGCTTGATAACAAGTAATATGCATTTCTGTACAGCCAAATGTAAGAACATGCACCAAAGAATAAAGACAGTGATTATAGGATGAGAGAATTGGTGCTTAACAAGTTAATGCTCAAAAACCTGGAGAATCATCACATATAATCATAAGAAAATAAGCAGGTGGTGTGGGGCTGTAGCCAACAGGCTAATGCAATCCTTGGGTTTATAAACAGAATAATGTAGAAAGATGTCTGTATTTATTTTTCTGGTACTAGTTCCAGTGCTCCTGAAGTCTGATATCCGGAAGTCCTTAATTCCTTAAGGAGAAAAAAAGGTGGTTCAGAGAAGATGAATAAGAATGAATTAGATTGAAAACGAAAATGTTCAATTTATTTCAGTGTCAAAAAAGAAGGTGAAGGGCTGACTCAATCGCAGGTTCTAAGTACTTCCAAAATTCAGTGACTGTATTCAGCTTCCCAGTGAGGTCTTCTACTAGGGAAGGTAATTAATCACTGAAACACTTCAGAAAGGGACAAGTTAGATTTTCCAGCACTGGAAATGTCAAAATCAGGAGACTGTAGAAACTAAATTTTAGCAGAAGTGGGAGTTCAGTGCTGTAAGTCTGCTCCCCATGAGACAGAGCTCTGTGAGTGTAGCTGTGGATTTTGTTTGCTAGTCTATGCAGAACTCAATTTCCTTGGGCACTAAGAAGTAACAACCTGTCATCCCTTTCAGCATCATCTGACACAGCTCATGTGCTCCTCAGCACATGATGGGAGCAGCCGTGGGGATGGCAATGTTTACACTGGTTGAAGGGATGGGTGGACCTGTTCACAGAAGGCAAAGCCTTTGAAGCATATTGCATGCCAGGAGAACTTTTCTCACTTGGGAAGTCTGAGACATACATTGCTGGGAGCTGGGAGGTTACTCCTGACAAGTGTGACTGTATGATTATCCTGCTACTAAACTCTTCCTCTGGCATCTGCTTCTGGCCACTGTCACAGGCAGGATACTGATCTTGTGCCAAGCAGTCTCTCAGGTCCACACCAAAGCTGATCCGTGCCTGATCTCAGAACAGTGGAGTGGGAATTTTAGCAGGAGCAGAGACTAGATGATTGATAATAGGCATAGGCACAGGAGAGGGCAAGAACCAGAGGAGAGAAGAACTAGAACACTTAATATTAGTAGGTCAAAGACTGACTTGGGTAGGGAATTGTATATAAGGCTCTGGACCTCTCAGAAATCTGTCAGTGATGGAAACATTCAGGAGTTTCCCAGTCTGATCTGGTACCATCAAACAATTAGGAAACCTTGCAGCAAAATGCTCATTACTTTCGCAATGTGGCTCCTGACACGGGTGCTCAGTCTTCTACCAATATGTAAGATCTTGAGTAGGAAAGGCCTCCTGCTGTGAACCTAAAGGGTCCAAACCTCTTGGGTGACTGAAGCTTTTATTCACAGTTCCATGGAAGAAAATTTTGGCTTTTTTTTCCTTGCAGTTGCTAATGACTGCCTGCATACCACACCGACAGAAACAACACTGTAAGTGTTCATTACTAACGCCATTGATGGGGAAGGGCTTGGTGATCGGTTAACCAGTTTTTGTTGTGAAGAAACAACCCCTCGTTGATAATAGAAAGGGGCGATGATGAAGTTTGCAATGTCGTGGCTTTGCCCTCTAGTGGCGGAGAGACTGGCCCAGCTTCTGTGCTGTCTTAAGACACTTAAGATTACCTCATCAGCCTTGGATCTTTGATTTTTCTAAATTTTGTGCAGACTTCATCCATTACACTCAAGTACTACCTGCACCAGAACAATGTGAATCAATAAAATCCTTGGCTTAATATCCTCAGAATCCTATATTAAGGTTAACTCAGTATTAGTGAGTCATACGATAAAGCCACTAACACACGGGCACTTCATTAATCTATGATGCATTTTCCACCAGATAGGACTTATTCTTAGGAGTAAAAACAACAACAACAACAAAAAAAAAGGTTGCATTGTAATCCTTTCCAACAGTAAACTTAATAGGCTATGCATTTAAAAGGGGGCATCACTTCTTTACTGTCAATGCTGGCTAAATCTTGAAATATCCATCACTTTTCTCTCCAATATTCCAGACACTGGCCTAGAGGCTCTAAGAGATTTGTGTCTGTATCTGTTTTAAACTTCTGTGGGAACCTGGGCGAGGGCTTTGGACTTCAATTACATCTCGATTTTTTGTTTTTCTCTCCCTCTGGCACCCATTTTAAATTATTAGCCCAAGCTTAATAAAGAAATAACACTCATTCCATTAAATTGTTTGCCTTCCTCTCCCCCTCCCTAGTTCCTGTATCTTTAGGATCTCTTGGCCAATTTCTGCCACAGAAGAAAAACTGATGTCTCAAAGGAAATTTAGTTCTTACAAGTTTTGTCTCAATCCATGGCCAGACACAGAGGGGCCGAGCCAAAGCCAGCCCAACTCTGCTGCTACATACTGAGTGTGGCAGCAGCCAGTTTGTTAATCAGTGTCTGCTCTGGCCTTGCAGAGGGTGTGGAGGAAGCTGAGGTTGTTGTGGGAGGAGGGTCATTGTGGGTGGCAGGGCTGGGGTGAGTGCAAGGAAGGGATCAGAAGGTGGTGACACAAATCCGTGGGCAAACAACAGCTAATTTTCCAATACTCATAGGACAACTTTTCAAGGGTTGTTATTTGGACTTGGTATTTGAGAATGAGATGTGATACTCAGGTAATTTGAAAGCCTCTGTTAAGCAATAAGTCAAATTAGAGGATTTAGTTAACAAGAAAACAATAAGCAACTGGATCATTTAATTCTTATTGTTTATTTTTTATTCATCTGTGTTTGGAAGCCCTGGAAATGCTTAAGTACCTTTTTGATTACATTCCTGTTCCGGCCACAAGATGGAAATGTCTTCAGTGAATACTCATGGGCTTCAAGTATTTGTGAGAGTGTTCCAGAGGAACATGTCTATGCTCAGTAACAACAAACCCGCCAGGACTTGGAATCGGGAGAAACAGGTTCTTGTTCAACTCTTTGCTGACTTGCTGGGTGACATTTAACCCGTCTGATCCTCTCTCCTCTGTGTGTAGTAGAAGCAGTTATATTTGCAGCATGAGTAAGAGTTCCATGAGACCTTAGGAAGGTCTGTGAAACCACTTGGAGAGTCTCTTATGGGAAGTGTTATTATGATGATTACATGAAAAGCTATCATTTGGAAGACATGAAATCATCACCTAAATATGTGCTTTCTGGTTCAATGAAACAGGAGAACTTTGAAGTTCAAAAATGAATAGGAGTTTGAGACAGTAACTCCATCTACAGAACTTCCTCAAACGCTGACAGATGTGGTTTTAGCATTTGAAGATCTAAAAGTAATTTACAAATGGTTGAAACCTGCTAGTTGCCCTGTGAGGATTAAGCAACCTGCTCCATATCACTCAAAAAACGCATGCAAGAGTTTGGACTGGAATTGGAGACCTCCTGATTTTGCATCCTATCCCATGTTTATTGGGATATCACTGGGCTGTGGTATTATTTAATTTCCTCAGTCATATAAAACTCTTTCAAAGACAATAGTATTCCAGGAATAATGTTGGGACTGTGCCAGGGGATGGTGGATTGAGAATTGTGACTCTCATTATGTAGATAAAAGTCATAATTCGTGCCAGTTTGGTCTAAAAAAATCTGCCTTAAGTATGATACACTGGTGAGGAGGGAAGGACCAGCACATCTCACAACTTCTAGAAGGAAGTTTCTGAGTTGTTGACAGTCCCTTCTAAAAGGTACTTTTCCATTCATCCCACCAACATGTTCACACTTTGTGGCCCATAAGAAGCACAGTGGTGAAGAATGGGTGATTTTTAAACAGAGCTTCTCCAGAACCAGACCAACTATGAGCCCACCAGGGAGCTTACAAGGTCATAAATAACAGACTCAGGCATTTGTGTGGGCTTCAGTGAACATCCTCAGTGCTTGGTGCACTCACTCCTGGAGGCAAGACTCAGTCAATATGTTGGCTGGGGACAAACTGCATCAGACACAGCAGAAAGGAATTCCACCAGCAAACAGTAGCACAGAGGATGTTTTGTGGAGGATTTTTCAATGACTGTTTTTGTGAACAGAAATCCACTCCCTCAAATGTCAACACTTCAGATGCAAGGAAAATTCTAAGAACAAAACCGTTTTAGAGAAACCAAACCACTGCAATTCAAATTTGACTCAATTTTAATTATATACAGTGCAAAATAAATATATTGCTGAAAAATCGTATCAACATAGGTATTATTAAATAACCCATCATTATGAATGCTGAAGTGATAGCTTTTGATGTAAGTCTTTTGATTCTTCCAACATAACTATATTCTATGACCAAAAAAGCTGTCAGATTTTTTTACAGATTCAGGATATAAACGAAATGAATCAGCTCATTGTTGTACTTAATTAATATAAATGAACACACAGTTTATAGAAGAACATCTAATCCTTTTAAATCCTGTTTTAGTCTGTGGCATCTTGTGAGTTCCATGAGCTAATTGTGGTACTTCAAAAGTATATTCTTTCATCAGATGTAAATGCTCTACTGCACAATTTAACTTAAAGCCCTTTTTTCACAACTAAGAACAATCTTTCTCTATATAATCCTCGATTCTGTTTATTTCCACTATGTTCCTTCTGATCCTTCTTTGTTCTGCAAAGATTAAGACATTTTCCATTTCTCTTGAATCACAAATTTCTCTGCATCATGAGTGCTGGGGCAGGGGAAGGCAGAGGATGAGGGACAGCTGGAGCAGCAGTGAGGGCACATGACCTGCATGAAGCTCACTGTTTCTGGTTGAAGTAGGAAATACGTTTCAGAAAAAGTTTTCAGTCCAAGTGCAGAGTTGTCAACATGTCTATGATCATGCAGTTACATACTTCCAGTCTGGTTGGTTTTGTTGTTTGAGGGGCTTTTTTTTGAGGATGTAAGACAACAAAAGTATAGACCTTCATCTATAGTACCTTTTTTTTCTTTCAATGCTTACGTGAAGAGTTTGATCTAATACATGTATATGAGTGTATTCTTTAGGTCTTTCTAGATTCAAAGGGTTTTCTTTAGAAAGGAACTGAAACTTCCTTGAAAGGAAGTGATAGAGGTAGTTGGCTCATTGTTATCTTAAGCATTTCCCTTCTTTGTTGTGCTGGAGATAAATGAATAGCTGCTATCCATGGATATACCTGATTCTCAAGCTCTGGTTATGATTTTTTGTAATTAAATCATTCAAGGCATGATTGAGTCCAACTCCAACAAAAGGGATTTTATTCTTGAAGGAATCTGGCAGGCATCACTTTTGCAGGCAACGCTGTCTTGGTTTATCTGCTGCTGGTATCCTGGTCTTTTCCTCTCTACTCCTTAGTGACAGTGGGTGCAGTGGGTATCAAAACCAACATCCTTTGTGCACAAAATATTTCAAGTTGCCTTTGGAAGGAGAGAGGCTCACACACCTGTGCTGCAGATTGCAGGCACATCTTCCTTTCTCCTCAAATAATTCAGGAATATGTTGCTCAGATTTAACCACACTTGAAAGAGGCAACTGGTGACTGCTGCAGAAGGTCACGAAGGACTGTCACTGCTGAGGGCAGAGGGGGAAGGCAGACATTGCAGTAGCTTTCAGCAGCAGGTGGCTGTCACTCAAACATACACAAGTCTAAAATCCTTTTTAGAGTTATTTCTCCTCTCTAAGAACTGCCACAGGGAATATGGTGCCCACCCCTCAGGGAAAAGGTGTGATGGGGGCAGGTTAAAAAGCAAGGGCTCCTGCTTTCATTAGTTCTTTGAGCACCAAACAGTTCACACACACACACGGGTTTAAGTACACCCCAAAGTATTCAAGGCATTAAGGAAAATCCAAAGCATCTTGTTCATTTCAATTACTTCTCCACCCACATTCTTCATTGAATTAAAGGATATCCTACACACTCTTTTGTTTCACTTATTCCCCAAAGATCGTTTCATCACACACCAAGCAAAGATCTTTAGCATATTCATAGTAACGTCTCAGTCATGGCATTCAGCGTTCTGATGTTCCTGGCACAAGGGATGTTATTAAAGGATTGAAGAGATGAATAGATGGCAGATTTCCCCAGGGCAGCACATCAGAAAATGGCCATCAAAAGAACCTGGCTCAAAATGCAGTGGGTATTGCTGGCTCCTGGCAAATCCCATTTATTTCTGATCAGTAACACTGTCAGGCTGCGTTAGGGACATGTCTCTCCTGGAATACCTCCATAAAACTATGTTTGCTTACCCAGTAAAAGCACTCCCATTTCAACACCCGCCCCTCTGGCTGAAAACAGTATAATCTTCATTAGCCAAAAGTACTTTGGGCCCAATCCAAACCCAATCTTACTGAAATCATTAGCAGTATCCCAAGGCTCAGGCTCTGTGGCCATCAATATTACCTTTATTTTCTCCCATAATTTCTCATGAACCCATCTGGACTGTCCCAGAAACCCTGCAGATCTCTGAATGTGTGATTCTCTCCTACAGGATGTGTAGGTTGTCACACATTGCACCTCATCTCCACAGGCCCCAACAGGATGACAGGCCACAGTCTGGGACAGGAAATTTTTTAAATTTCTGTTTCCTCTTTCACGGGGAATTGGTTGGAATTTATCGTCTTACAGCTGTTTTGAACCATGAGCAACAATTCTTGAGCAGGCAATGAGGAAGGAGAAGCACATATACTGACATGATGTCACCACCTGAATTATTCTGCTGAAATATAAAAATAGTTTGAAAAGCAGCACGGCCAAAGTTACTAGATCATTTAATTACACCCTACTTTCATGACAGGACACCAGTTAATTAAAAGTGTCAAAATGCTGAATTGCCTCCAGCTTCTACATGCTCTGCAAATGACATGGAAGTCATCTTTTTAAATAGCAACAGCTTAACTGAAAACGGAAAACCCATAGTGAAAAATGAGGCAGTCAGATGAGCTGCCATGAAATTCCCCACACCATAAATTCACTGGGGAAGACAGGTATAACCCATTTAATTTACTCTCTGAAGATCAGGTTCACACGACGACTCCTGTGTTCTGAAATTGGTATAATGTTGAAGTGTTGTAGAACAGGAGTCTGAAGTGCCTGTGGTCATTGCAGACACACACAAGGCCTGGCACCTTCCCCCCAGGCTGCTACAACACAGGCAACTGTGAAACACAACAGGGCTTAGAAAAATAGTTTTTTTCTTCAGAAATAAGTCACCTTCACTGGATCTCAAGCACCACATATGACACAAGAGAAAACTCTTTGTAGAGGGAATTGTGTTTCAAGAAACCTGGAAAATAATGGAATTGGTTTACCCATCCATAATACTTGATACCATATCCCTTATTCTGTCTATAGGACAGTCTTTTAAAAATAAATGACTTTCTATAAATTACATAATAGTTTTATAGAAACTGTAGCACCGCAAAAGGAGAAAAAAGTGGAAAGCAGACTGGATAGAAAACTCCTGCCTGAACCACGCACCAAACGGTAAGGACAGTACCCAACTGCAGAAAGAAGCCAAAAGTCTTCAAACTAAACCTCTCTACCTCATTATCCCTTCAGTAATGAGGTGATCCTTTTATTGGACACCCAGAAAGAAAAGTTCTGTTTAGTTGGTGTGATTTTCCTTTTCCTCCAAGGTAAAGGAGTGTTTCACACTGGAAAAAAAAAAAAACCTGGTGAGCAAACATCTCCCCCTATAGTTTGCAAAAAGCTGAGCATCTTAATAATAATTGAAGTGCTGTCTCTTGACTGAATAAGAGAGCCAAGCCAAAACTCAGCCAGAACTTTGTGTAGCATGGCAACATGGAAATGGATACCTCAGAGAGAGGGCTTGAATAAGAAGGACAAGGCTACAAGCAAGAAATCTGAAAATTTGGCAGAGCTGTGGCAGGCTCGTGGCTCCACGACTGTGGCAGTGTGCAGGTGATTAATGAATTTGGGGTTGGGGAAGACAGAATGAATTTCAAGATAATGTACGTGTGGGACAAAGGGGAGTTCATTAGGCCTGTAATTTATGCAGTAGGCAAAGGACTTCAAACACTAGAAAGAAGTGAATGAGCTTTCTAAGCTGAGTTCAAAGCACTCCCTGCTACTTAAGACTTTGATTGAGAAAATATTTGAGCTTGGTAAAAATGCCATTTACTGTAACAGGCCACAAAAATGAAAGCTGACCAGTAAACAAGGATGGTTCCCTTCATGACAGGATGACAAATATCTCAATGCAACTTTCACAAAATGGTGATTATTAAGCAATTTTATGTCTGCTTCAAAGGGAATATGTGTGGGATGGATTCTGTTATCTATGTCCTCCTGCTAGGACTCTACAGCTATTTCTGTAAGGAAGAATCCCTGAGCCCTCTAAATGGACTTTACTGCCATTCATAATTACTGAAAACCAGTTTCATTCACTGCACAATCCCTGTGGAGGTTTAAGGGAAAGGGCTGCCTTTCATTCTTGGTTTCTTATAGAAAACAATGTAACAAGGAATTAGTATCGAGCAAGGCCCATGACACAATACATTGATGCAACACTAATGGCAACTCTGTTATCCCCTAACCTTCAGTGTTTAACAGGCAAGCCCCGAGATCCAAGCATTAGCCCAGCAATGCCTGGAATGGCATTGGCTACACTCATTTCCCCTAATGGTAAAAAATACCCAATCAGTTGCAGCTGCACTGGCTTAGCAAATGCTTCACATATCAGCCTGTGCTGGCCTCCTTGCTCATGGAAACATACCTAAAATTCCCATTTGCCAGGTGTTGAAGATGGACCGGACGAGTCTGGAATACAGCAGGAGGTTGGAACTACATGATCTTGAAGGTCCCTTCCAAACCATTATGGTTTCGTGTTGATATTAAGTTACAAAAACTGAATGAGAGAAGCAGTAACATCACTGGTGTTACATAAAGATCCAGCTGAATAGTCACTCCCTATTCCAGGCAGGTGTGCCTGCTGCCCAAGCAGTTCATTTCTCTTTCACTAATACATGTGAGGGGGGAAAAACCCAACCAACCAACATACCAACCAACCACCAAAAAAAAAAAAAAATCCACAGAACACATGCTTGTCTTGATCATGTCATTTATTGAGTCAGCAGTGATGGCAAACAGGGAATGGTTTGGTCTTACTGTCACAGACAAACCCCACCACTACATCCCAGGAAGTGTGCACATGGAGAGAATGGGGTCACAAGTACACAACAGCTCCTGCTTGTCCCAGGAACTCCATGGCTCTGCTTGACCCTTTCTGTTCTCCTGGCCATGTTTTGCCTTTGCAGCAGTGTGGCAACTCCCTGCTCGAGCAAAAGGGCATTGCTTCACCAGGTATAATTAAGGCTATAAAAAAACCCCATCCCAGGCTTATTTATGACTTGCTAAATCACATGATTGACATTTTGTGGAGTGCTGTGAGTCAGACACTCGGGAAGGCCTGACCAGCTCTTTCCTCAACATCTCAGTGAGACATGTCTGTATGTTGTTCTGGTTTGTCCCTCAGTCAGCTGAATGCTCTGAATTTGCTAAAAAAGCCTGGTACCTCATTTCAGCCTGCCAGAACCCTTGCTAACAATTTTGACTATGATGCAGAATTAAATAAGGCAGAATAAATAAAAGTACATACATCAGGAAGCTGCTTTCTTGGAGGGGAGGGAGAGAAACAAAAAATGCTCTTTGGCATCTTTGAAATCTGCCCTTTATTTTGCTTCTACCAAACCAGAAAGACATCCCGAGTATAAAACTTGCAAATGTTTCTGCTTTAACAGGATTACTTAACTACGGTAAGAACAACTGTTAAAGCTTGTTTTTATTGTGCAAACAGACAATGCATGTAATTCCTCCCACAGCAATTTTTCATGGGACTGCTTATGAGGGCAAGAATAGTTGAGGACAAGTACTTAATCACCTCTCTCCTATCTTGGTTTACCTAAGTGTTAACATGAAAGGGTGAGAATTGAACCAAGGCACATCTCAGATAAATTTTAACACAGATTAACGTTTCAGCAGAGAAACTAATAAAAAGAGCTGCTCACCGTATTTATTCAATGCAAGTGAATTCTTGTCCTAGTTCATTTGTTCTTTCCTGACAAACACTTGCCATCCTGAATCACAATGAACACGAGGGCCCAAGCAGTCTGAAAGTAGCAGCATACCGTGCTGTCAGTCCAAATTCAACAGTTCTGGTTCTCAGACAATACTCACAAAAGCTATAGAGAAAGGAAGATGACAAAACAACCAGTCACAAAAGAGGGTGCACTTGGAATACATTCCTGAGGATGGCACTCTGAGCCATTGAGGAAACACAGGTATAAGGCACCTAAACCTTTTATTACAGCTTATTGCAAACTCATGGAGCGCTTGTGCAGATTAAAAGCATTAAGAGTTTGTACATTTTTCAAGGAAAAGATTCCATCAGTTAAGATGCTAATGATGTATGTCTGCTTGCAGCCAAAGAACAAGCAAGCTGGTTCCCCTAGTTCTCAGTGACCAAGACTGCACTATAAAAATCCTCTATAATTTACAAAATCGCCGGGGTAGAACATGTATACCACAAGAAACAATAGCCAGATTATCCCTTCAAATTTGAGTATAGCCTTTAAAAGAAAAAGAGTGGCTGGAATATTTTTATGGAAAACCCATTTCAAGGTTCTCAGGAGAACTGAGCTGGAAAAAATCACCATGTAATGGGATAAACTATTACAATTTCAGGGCTGCAAGTGGCCAACATGATTTCTCAGTGCATGCTGCCAATAAAAGCAACCCTGCAACTCAAAGGGCAGGAGAAGAGTTAGAGGCAATAATATCTCTGTGTTCAAAAGTTAATAATTTACAACAACACAGAAATCAAGGGGCTGAGAGAAAGGTGATACAAAAAGACTAGAAAATGTAACACATTCCCTGCTTTTCAGGAGACCAACATCACTTCTGTGTCAAAATAGAAGTCTCAGCAAATTAGCCAAATATCCTGCAGGAGATCATGAGAAAACCTGGTGTCTTTCAGTGCAGCTGAGGAAGCAGGCTGTGGGAAACTTAAGACATACAGGGGAAGAAATCCTTATTCAAAGTAAAAATTATTTTAGACCCTATTTGCTTTCTTTCAGTAACAGCAAACATGCAAAAAGGGTCACTAATTACAACTGTCCACCACACAGACCGGACCAGACCAGAGTCTCCAGCAGTAGAGCACTGCCCAACAGAGGCCAACAGGCCCCACTGCCCAAACAGAGCCTGCAATTGCTGCCCCTCACCCTTCATCTCACACAGACTCAACGCTGCCTGGCAGGGAGTGAGGCAAAGAACATGAGAGGGGCTCCAAAGCTACAGCTTCAGAGCAAACTGGTCCAGCTGACATCAGGCATCAGCTTGAGAAAGCAAAGGAAAGGGAAGACTGCCCCACTGGCAGCAGAGAAACCAGAGATTAGTGAAAGCTTTTCAGGGAACTTCACTCTTGGTGTGCATAGGCCTGGTAACCTGCTGACAATCAGCTGAGTTTTTAAGTCTTCACTTACCTGTATCCGGTTAGAATTTGCATCACTTCACTCGGAAATTTCCAGCTTCACACATGGCCTCAAAATGAAATCTGCTGTTCTCAAAATGGAGTTTGTGCCACATTTCCCAATATCTGTGGAGAGCTGGTCTCAGCACTGGCTCTTCTTTGTCAGCTAAGTTGCATTAAACATAATCTAAAAATATATTAAATACTTTCTAATATTACCTTTTGACATAAGCAGTTACTATAGCTGCCACAAGGATGGTGCAAGGGAGGGCAAGAGGTTGCATAACACCTTTTATTCAGCTGGGATATGTGCACCGAAAGGTCAAAAGGCCTTGGAATAGGATTTTTTGTTTCAATGTTTGCCTCAGCATTAATACTTAATCAAAAATATCAAAACAGCTTCAAGAACTCAAATGAGCAGGTAATCTCCTTTTACTTCACAGAGGTGACTAATTTAGCTTAGCTACAAAAATCTACCTGTAATGCAAAGTTCAAGGAAATGCTGCCCAATATTTAAGGATCTGTCAGACACCATTTGTCAAGAAAAAGTGGCATCTGAGCAAGCTGTGGGTCTGTTGGGTAGTGAGAGGGTGTCCAATAGTACTGACAGCCCACTGAATACCGTGTGTTTATCATATAGAAGTAGCCTTTTTATACCAATTGCACAGACACGTAGCTCTCTTAAGAAACATCCAGTTTTGTGTTCAGTTATTTACAAAGTACAGAGGAGGCAGAGCAGTGCTGGAATAAAGGCAAACCAAAGCACTGGAAGATGTGCAAATGTTATTTCTTGCCCAACACAGAGATGGATGTGAATGAAAGCTTAATTCCCAATAACCCTGCTCTAGGAAATCAATCCAAGCTTCCACCCAAACATATCAAGACAACTGATTTTAGAATTAAGTCTCTTTGCTTGCTCCACTTGGCTACCTGAATTCTTGATTGACACTGCAGCCCTCATGTTTCTGAATAAATCCATTAAGTTCTTCAGTGTGTGCAAACCGGTCTTTGAAAGCGGGGGAATAAATGAAAAAACATTACTTGATGGGAAAGCAAACAGTTGAAGGTGAATAACCACTCTGCGCTTTGCTGTCACTCCTGCAAAGCTGCTGGGGCTGCTGTTGTGATGTGCTTCTGTTCTCCATCACCTTATTTGCTCAAGTACAAAACATGGATCATTGAATTAGGGAAATCTGCATCTTCTCTTTGTTGAATAAACCAGTGTTGTCTTCAAGTAGTAAAAATAGACTGACCTAAAGTGCCTGTGGAAGAATTCACTCACTCACCTTCACTTGAGGGGCAGTTTGTTCAGCCCCTTGGTAAATCCGTACTGTCCGGATCAGCACAGTCTAATTCCAGGGAACATTAGGAGGATCCTTCCTGGACGTTCCTCAGGAGAGGCTTCAATTTATCTCTTCCATACAGCACAGCTTTACTGTGCTGCCACAGCTTCCTCAGTTCCTTCCTGACACTGGTCAATCAACACACTGCTCAGTAATTAAATCAGCTCTAAGACCTCCAGAGTTCATCTTGTACACACCAAATCCAAAACATTATTTGTGAAAATCCTGGCAGAAGGCAGTTCATAACAACTCCAAGTTCCCATGGGAAGCTGACAAATACGAGCAACTTATCAGCATATTTCAGTTTCAAGCCAAGCAAAGAACGTTTTCATGTTCACTTTTGTGTGGGGAGTTTCTATTTACCAACACTCCCTGAAACTACTTTTAATAACCTTGCATTTCCATCAGCATGTACAAACACTGTGTTATACCATGAATAAATACAAAGAAAAAGAGTTTTTCCCACAACAGCCTTGATGGGCTACTTTTAATTAAAATCAGTTTAATGATTGATAAGCTCTAGTATTTCCAGCAGCAAATTGTAAGTGGTTGACTGTTTCCAGATACAGTGAAAAAACTGAATAGAACTACATAAGCTAGCATAGTTAGTTTACTGGTTGTCAACATAGGAAAAACTGAGGGTTTAACACATAAATTGTCATGACCAAGAGCAAAAACTAAATATTTTGGAGGAATTAGAAAGTTCAGCTATATAAACTTATGGAATCATTGTTTCCAAGGCTTACTTTTAATCTCTCTCAAAATTACTTTCGACATACTTCCTACATCAGAAACCAATGAGCAGGAATTTTCAATATCTAATTAGTATTTAGGAAGGGGATGTCCCATACATCATCTCAGTACAGTTGCTACTTTGAAAGGGTCTTTGCTCATGCCTCTCAAGCAGATGGAAGAACACTGCAAATACCTGCGTCCTTCCTTTGCTCCGTGGGCTCGCAGAGGCAGCAGAAGGCAATTCCATGTTACTGGGCACACACCAATGAAGACATCTCCTCCTTTTAGACACAAATCATCTGCAGCTGATCAGCCATACAACAAACCAAAGGTTCATTCATCACCATAGAGAAAACAGGAGTGAGTATAGGGAGTGTGAAATCCTAAAGCCCTACCAGAATCCTCCCCAGTCCTGCATGTGTCTTCCTCGGTCACTGCCATCAGGAATGCAGTGCTGTTCCAAACAGCTGCTGCATCCACCTGTCCTTGGTGGGAGGAGCAGACAACACACAGGAGGAAGCATTTCCTCTTTCGTACTGTTATTTTATTTTGTAGTAAGATCCATGTAGTATATAAAATATAACAGGAAAAATGGAACGGAGCCTGTAAAACGAACCGAGGAGTTCAGAGGACAAACCACTACAGCTCTACTTCTGTGGTTTCATGAAGTCTCCAGAACTCATGGACTGTATGCTTGGACTATTACAGTTCTCTAGCGTATGAGCCTACATCAAAAGCTGATATGTTCCGATTAAGCCATAGTTAAGTGACAGATGTAGAAAAAAACCAAAAACAGAACGGCTTTCTTAAGCCACAGCTGCCCTTGACAGAGGTTACAATGATGTCTAACTATACTGTAATGCACATTACATCAAGAACCTTGAAAGAGCCTCTGAGAAAACAGGTTCACATTAAGCATTTTAAAGAAAGGTCATAAATACTGCACTGTACCAACAGTACTTCCCAATGTCCTCCTCATGCCTGAGGAGCGCTTGTGTTTTGTAAGAAGCTACTACATAGATGACACCAAACCTAGAGGTAGGTTATAGGCCAAGGTAAGTTACAGGCAAAAAAAAAAAATTAAAAAAAAATCCCTTTAGAGCTAATCACTGCACAAACTGCCCAGCAGGAAGCAAGGCAAAGTGTCAACAACTCTTTCCTCCCACCCTCAGCATTGCTCACGCAGTGCATTTAATTACTAGCGCCGTAAGAATGACAGTGGATCATCAGCTGCTAGTAAATGCAGTCATGCCAAGAGAACAGCTTGAAGTTGTTCAAGCAAAAACCTGTTACTGTGCAAAACTGGTGCACTGGACTGCTACCAACCAGACCTCCAAGCTTAGGAAGTGACCCAAAAGTAGAGAACCAAAATGTCTGGTTTTCTTTTGACTGGGAAATACTCCAGTAACCAAGAGGAGAACACACTGCTAAGCCTACACGGAAAGAGTCAAATATTAGCTTGTATCAAAAGGTTAGAGACCAAAAAAAAAAAAAAACTGAAGAAGGTTAAGAAAAGCACACGTTTCTGAGATCAGGTTTTAAAAAAGTTACTGTACCAAACAAGCCGCTGAAACAGCTCATCTTCGGTATCATTTGGGATCAACACAGGGTTGATAACGAACGTGTACACTGAGAAACATCTGCAAGTACAACAGTTTACAGCAAATTAACCCCACGTGTTAATGGTGTAATGCCTTCAGGTCACAAAATGTGGACAAAACGTTCACCTTAACTACCTTCTGTGCACTATCTGGTGGTACTCAAAAGTAGCAATGCTGAAGATTCATTTTATTTCTACTTCCAAAGGAAAAGGGGAAATGGTTAAATAAGCGTTCTCCAATTTGTTCTCCACTATACGTACACCCACACACATACACACACCCCTCAAACTGCACTGACATTTCTTTTTTGACCAAAAGAGTAGATCCTGGGAGTAAGTGCAAAATGCAAAATCAACTGACAGAAAATGCTGAACAAACAGCATCATAAAAATACAAAATATTTATATTACTGAACTATTAACAGATGATGTTCTCTGTTTCTTTAAACTTTGGAACCACATAGCTGATTTCTTAAATCTAGTCCATGCCAGCTTCCAGAACTATTAATGTTTTAGTTAGCTTCATTCTTTGATGCTTCATCAAAATTTTCTACGAGATCTGAAAAAGATGAAGATATTTAATACAGTAATGCCCAATAAGATTACCTTTAATGAAAGTAAGTTTAATGAAAATGCATATATTATCGGAGAAGTTAAGTAGTACTTAACTATATTGAGGGAAACCATTTTCTTATGGGCAGATTTCACAAGGCTTAAGAAAATATGGTTTGTTTGGACATACACAAAGAACTAGAAACACTGGAACACTCAGTGAAAATTCTAATATTTGGTGATTAAAATCTGGTTTTCAGAGGTGCTCTATTACCTGTAGTTGGGTTTTGGACATTAGCGTTCTTTAAAAAATGCCTGAAGTTTTAGAGACTTGAATTTTATGCAAGGTCACAAAAAAAATAAGGCAGTGCCAAAGCATGAGGAATTGAACTTCTGATCCACAAGTGTGTTGTTTTAGCTAATACACCATACTGATGGATACAGCAGAATGTGGTGATTAATAAGACAGTTATTCATTGTCAAATTAAGACCTTACCATATTTATTTACTTTCAGATACTGACATAAGCTTTTTCTTCTACCACAGAATTAAAAATCCCCACTCCAGTCTCTGATTTGAAAACAAGCTATTAACTATGCCGATTGTGTCATTCTGTAGCCCTAAACCCCTGTTTGGATATTCAGACACCTGCTCAATCTCACTGAAGGTATTTTAACCTAGTTTCACTTAATAATTAAGATGTTTGCACAAAGTAAACCCTTTTTCAAAAGCTGGACTTCAAAGCCATGTTTGAATGCTGCCCTACATACGAAGCCTCCCTTGGCAAGTGAGGAGTATAATCGCGCCAAAAGCTGAGTACTTCAGTGCATTAATCCAAATATTTATACATTAAATGGACATAAAAGTGTATGTGCCTACCTGGGACATCATCATCTTCTTCATCAATATCTTCAGATTTTGGTGCTTTACTATCCAACACTGTAAAAAGAAACTTGGTGCTGAGTTCTCATGATACAGAATTAGGGAGACTGACACGACACAATAAAAACCATAAAGGTGACAAAAGAAAGCATTTTCCCGATATGTAAAGCACACAAATGACCAGGTATTGACAGTTAACAGCATGACCAAAAGGCCTACGTGTGGACATTATTATACCAAAGTATTAGCAGGGCCATTTTCAAATGCTATGGGGTAATTCATGCAGAGCTTGCAAAAGATCAAACGATACAGAGAACCCCCAGTGTGACTAAATCTAACTGATGTCATGTGTTTCAGTGCAACAACAATGTGGTACCAATCAGCGACCAACATATCATATGATTCAATTACCAAGGGGCCACAACTGCAGGAAAAAGTATTTCCGTATCAGCTGTCCTGCATTAAACCTACTCTGTCAGTCACAGATAGTGCTCCAAGTAACCTAGAGAAATGAAACAACTGAAAAAATACTTTTTCCTCACTGTACTATCCAAAGAAAGCACAGCATCCACTGGTACTGAGGCTGCATCAAATGGAATATGCTTATTATCCACCCCTCTAAATTTTAAAAGGTATTTTACTGATTAATAAAGAAGAAAAAGAAACCCTTTACTTTCACTTAAACTCTGAACATGAAATGTGAAAGAAGTGGAAACTCATTTAGAAAGAATAACTATTTGCTGAAAACATTAGAACAGGTGATGTATATTCCAGTTACAAATACACACAACTGCAACATGTCCAACTACAGTCATCTTAATGGCCAGAACAGTCTTAACTGGAATTGTCCCTAATCCTCATTTCTGAACTGTAAAATTACAGTAATAATTATAGCACATATACACACACCCTCATGCTCCCACGGTTTTAAAATAAATAGAAAAAACAAGAATCACGGTCAAAACTGTGATTTGTTTTTTTTAATTATCAAAACTCTTGATTTTTAGATTTTTTAAGTCTTGGTTGAATTCCGAAGGGAACTGTAGAGTAGAAGAACATACTTCTTCCTCTGTAATCACAATAGAAATACGTTTTGTATGTACAAAGAAAACAGAGTCCATTCCCTGACAAAAAGAACCAGTTGAGTTTTTCCAAGTAAAAATGTGAACTTGCTTTCCTAAGTATTGTCCCATACATAGTTGTACACCTGCAATAACAGCATGCCAGACTCACCTCTTTTAATTTTTTTAAATCAGGGCCTGCCTATATAACCTCAAATCAACAAGAAAAGTTTTTCCCCCACCCTACACTTCCTCAACAGTGGCAAATCAAAAGTAATCAAGGGCACGTGCGCTTTTATTTAAGTCACACACTGTTGTTGAATTTGGGTTAAAACTTAAGTACTTAGTATGTTCTTCAAATCAGCTATGAAAGATTCCAAGAAGACCTACCTTGTCTTGGGAATTGTTCAGCTAACTTCCTGAGACTTGTTAAGCTGTCAGCACCAAGCTGGCTTAAGATGCCCGGAAGCATTTCTGTGATCGGTTTAGCCTCTGCATGACCAGTAATTGCAAAAGTGTTGGCAGAGAGGGAAGCTTGAACCTTGGGGTTGTTGAAGTGAATAACTGTTCCATCATCTTTTATCATGTTCACCTGTTCAAATATAGTAATAACATTTACTGAAGTGTTGCAGTACCTTGTTGATCGTTAAAATCTAGATTTACGGTATTAAAATATAAAAAAAATTACAAAGCTACCACTCCTCGTGGAGAATAATATAACCATGACAAAAGCACCTGAAATTAATACCACGTAAACTGGAAGTAAAATGAGTTAATGGTAAAATATATGGGCTCATACACACATACTTTATGATAAGGCAGAATTGAGGAGCTACAGTTCCTTTATAAACTGAACTTACCTGAATAGTAATAAATATATAAGGAGTATCAGTTGTAATGCACTTCATGTATATTTTTAACTAAAGCCAAAAAATATACATAGATTGTTAACATGTTTATACCTTGCAGTCTAATGCGAAGAATGTCTGGGGAGGAAACACACCCCCCCCCCCCCCCCCCCAAATAATCAAACCCTTTAACTCTGTGGTGACTCTTTACAGACTCAAAACTCCAACAGCAAAGCCCCAGCCACACCGGTTTAAGCCACTGCCTTTCACAGGTATCTGTGACATCTATCAGGAAATCCCAGTAATTCCATGATGACTCTTTTAAGACTAAGGACATCATACAGTGATCCTGCTCTCCTCCTCTTTCCTGGTCTTTTGAATCACCAAGAATTAAGTTTTACAGCCAATGCAGTGACCTGCTTTGCACCTTCTGTCAGTTTATATTGGCATATTTGTATGGCTTTATGCTGTGTTTTTAAAGTTAATGGGAGACAGCATGGAAAGTTAAAAAGGTTTTTCTTCTGGGCATAGCTAAACTACGGTTATTTGGAAAATAATTTTGTCTGACCAAAGGAGGAGAGTCCTACCCATCCAACACAATAGTGGTATCAAACTCATGAGACAAAATTAATAAACAAGGTTTTCAGTAGAAATTACAGGGAGAAATAAGAGATTTAAAATATAAAAACATCCAAGTTCTCAATCCTCACACAGCAACAGAATTCAAAACATGTTTTGAACACGAAAACCAGATGTGTTGCTTTCCTGCTGAACTAAACAATGTCCTGTCCTTTGCACATGAGGAAATTGTAGAGGCTTCAAGCACAGTCATCCTGTTACTTAAAAACCTCTTAAAACCACACAGATGAGCAACTCATGCTTGACTCAACATTGCTACCCTCCCCAAACTCTTCTACGCAAAGTTTACCAAGGTCAACTTGTGTTCACCTGAACACAACATACTGCAATTCTGTCTCTAGCTATCAAGGCAGAAACATTTTGCACTATCTTCACATCAAGATATTTGAAATCCTCAATTACTGTGTGAAAATAAAGATCCTGTGCTTTGTGTGAAAAAGGAAACTGAAACACACACCCAGAACTGTGTCTTTCTTTGGGTTCACACAGCTCAGTATAAACATACTGAGCTTAAGAAAACAGAGAAATAAAAGTGTTTATGCAACAAATGACTGAAAACTTCCAGTGTAGCAGCCTGGTTTGCCTGTATCTGCATTTACCTTTGGAAGAGAGGATGCACTACATGACCTCTGCAGGCACCTTGCAATCCTGCTTAAATTAATTAATCACAGATTAAATACTGCGCTTCTTTAACCAAGCCCTACAGTAATACTGCGTTCACGATGGAGGAACTTCTCCTCCTCCTCCTCCCATGTATGAGTGTCACTCCCTACAGTGTTATGGAAAACATGTTTCATTCATACCTGTCAATTAGAGGTATTCAAGGAACATCTGAAACCCTCACATTCCCACTTACATTAGCACAGCAGCTGCTTCTGCAGGGTCTCTGCAGTGTTTTAAGAAACATCATCTCTTGTAAATACTGCAAACAATTCCAGCAATTTTTGTGTAGTAAAATATCCTAATTTTAATAATATGGACTCAAGTTCTTATTGCAGGTATTTGTAACCTTTTCTTTATATTCTGCACCACACAACTCTTGCCGTGGATGTGCCTGCACAGAACATGTGTATTTACTGCTCTTCTGAGTAGGTAATCAGGTTCATAGAAGTCAAGGACAAAGAGAAGTTTTGTTCTGTGATGACTGCAAGACACACACACACAACACACAGCTTACTACCTCCTGTAACCACTATCTGGCCAGCAGAACCTTCTCCCTTCTTTCTCCAGCTACATACACACACGTCATGTCGGTGAGACAACAATCAATCAAATAACTTTGCCTATCAATAATCAGATCTGTAAGTTTTTGCTGGAAACCTGTTGTAAAAACAAAAGCAAAACCCACCAAAACAATACAGTGAATTTCATTTCAAACAGGAAACACTTATCACTATACCTCTTCAATGCCAGCAATGTTATTTACTGCCAGTTTTTTGAGGGAACTCTGAAGCTTTTTGTCATCAGCTGTAGCTGTTCTGTGCACCACCTTCTTCTTTCTGCGAGCTGTTCCCTGGGAAAGAATCAAGAGACAATTGTCAGCTATACTCAGAATTTCTCAACACTAATCGTGAAAGTCCTATCACAGTCTGAGCAACATCTTCCGAGTTATGTGACACTTCCATAGTCTTATTTCCCTTTACCTACAGCTGTAGCCATGAGTCTCAATTTTAAGGGTTTGTTTTTTTTTTTTTAAGTGTAAAGGACCAAAAGACACCAAATAGCAGCAGTATTTTCCCTTCCTACAAGCCCCATTACAAAAATACTATTTGCTACTATGCAAAATATAAGAAATTTCCCCCAAGAACTCTATTTTTTCCAGGACAAAGCACAAATACAGTGATTTATAAGGTCACGCTTTTGTAAGCAAGTAATTAACATTTTTAAAGTGTTCCACAGACAGCAATTTTGGAATTTCTACTTTGCAAACTTTTGTGGAAGTTTGGCAGGGGGTGAGCTCCTGCACTGAATAAACTCAATGCTTTTTTTTTTTTTTTTGTCAGATTAACTACCTGCTGGCTCAGAGAAAAGAAAAGCTCAACGCAGAGTCACTGCCTGGAGCGGGCACTGAAAATCCCCGACAGGGAGAAAGGAAAGGCAGAACTGGAACACCCAACAGGTAAGCTTAGCTGGAGCTTCCACAGGTCACAACAAGTCACTGAATTAACCGAACTCTTACACCCTGGAAATTGCTCACCCAGCAGTCAGGAACTGAAAGAAACTTGCATTTCAGGTAGAAGCACCATGATACGGATCACACAAAAATCATATCTATCAAGTCTCAGAAGTATAACTTTTCCTCTTCTGTGAACTATAGCCCATGTTTTGAAAAGCATCTCTGGTGGGATTCTCACCTTTCCTCCTATTCGGACCTGCGCTTGAAGCTTGGCCAGTTTTTCTTGGTTCATAGTGATGCGTCTGAAGAATAAGATGCAAAACTTGAGTTAACAATCAAAACAGTAAGAAAAAAAAATGTCACAGCCCTTTTTCAAAGCAGTTCTAAGACTGGAGTGGGTTTTTGAAACTTACAGAACGTTACCCAAAACATTGTGTCAAATAAAAACACACAAAGCCTTAAAAGCTAAATAATCCAAAGTGATCCTGTAGCAGCCCATTTAGCTGAAGTGCCTGTGTCACAATGAGGCAAATCAACAACGCACTTCATTCTGCATCAGTCTGAGGTAAATTCCCAGTGTGCCAGTTTACTTTTGGAAGTACTGAACTGAACTCAAACCGGACCCAAACCAGCACAACTGCTTCTGGGAAACACCCTTATGAGGGCCCAGGGAGAGAGTAATTCACCAAACTACTTTGAATACTATTTCTACATAAAGAATCTCTGATACTTGTAACTAATAAGTGAGCTCTGAACGCCGTGAGTTCTGATCTGGGCAGATTTCCCACAGGAGCCTCTGGAAGCCCTGCATCCCATTCAATGACTGGAAAGTCAGTCCAGTGGCCTCTCCCACGGGTCAGGTGGGACCTTTAAAGACTGAAAGCCCTGAAAAAAAACCCGTAATAGGTGGGAAAACACCTCCAGCCTTCCAGCCCAAGGAACTCATTCCGCTGCTGTGCCCCAGAAAGTGATCAGAGATGCTGGGAATGACGGAGAAGCCTCCTCCGCGTGTGCTTTGTGCCGGAGGGAGGGATCAGCACCGCCGGGAGAAGAGGCTCGGGGCGGCTCGCCGGGCACCCCCGGAGCACGGGGAGCGAGAGAGGCTCAAGGCTGATGCCTCAGGAGCCTTTGTGGCCCCTCGGAACAGACGCGGCCCCCCGAGCCGGGGCAGCCCCCGCACATCGTCCCGCCGCAGGGCCTCGCTCCCTGGGCGTCTCCTGGGAATGGCCCAGCGCGGCAGGCAGGGACGGGACCCAGTCCCCCACCCCAGGTCACCGGGGGCACGGTATGGGCGGGCCGCCGGGACGCGGGAGCAGCAGGACCCCTCACCTGAGCGCGGCGGAGACCCCGCTGCCAACACGCGGCGAGAACAAGATGGCGGACGGAGAAGGAAAGAGAGGCGCACAGAGAAAGGAAGCTCCGCGCCACGTGACGGCGCCGGCCCGCCCGCCGATTGGTGGAGCCGCCCTGTTCATTTGCATAGAGGCGGGAGCCGGGGGTGCGCGGGACCTCCTGGGAGTTGTAGTCTTCGGCTGGGATGGGTGGGAGGGGGCAGACACCCGGTGTCCCGGGGTGGGCAGTGGCGTCCTGGTGTAATAACCAGTGTTCCGGGGCGAGGAGCGGTGTCCCGCTGTAGTCTCGGGTGCCCCCGGTCAAGGAGCGGTGGCCGGTGACCCAAACCCGGGGCGCGGCGGCTCTGAAGGCGTCACCACGCGCTCTTTAGCGAACCCTCCTTCACGCACGGCGCCCTGCGGTCGGTTTTGCCTTTCCGACAGCTGGGCAACTCCGAAGAGCAGCGACAAAAGGGTTTATTTGGGAAGGAGAAAATAAACGCAGACCCCCATACAAACACCACCCTCCCGCTGTCTGCTCCCACAGGGATAACCCTGGGCTTGTCCAGGGGCACTAACCCAGCTGGCTCGGACTGTACCGCATCCCCTCCCGCTGGGTGCCTCCCCCCGCAACCCCGAGCCAAGCGGCGAAGGCTGCGCACCGCCCACATCCGCCTGACATCACTTCCNAAAAAAAAAATCCGCCGGGTCCTGTGCTGTGCGGAGCTGTGGGGCCGTACCCGGTGCCGCCGCTGCCCGCGCCGACACCATGAAGGCTCAGCTCGCGGCCGCCTCCGTCCTCTGTCTGTGCCTGGTGCAGGCGGCCTCCGCCGCCTCCGGCGAGGGAGGGCTCGGAAAGGGTCAGGAAAACGCTTCCTTCGGGCTTTCCTCAACTCGTGCCCCCGCCGCGGGCGCGGGTCCGGTCCCTCTGCCCGCGGCGTCGGGGGGCGGGGGAACAGAGCGCGGGTCTGGGGGCTGGAGGTGAGGGAGGGTTTGCATCGTCCCTGCCGTCGTGGGTCTGTCCGGCTGAGCCCCCTTTCGAGGGACTCCGCCGAGCCCTGCGGGGCAGCCCCTCGATGCCCGCTGTGCCCGCCCAGCCCCCGCCGGCTCCTGGCAGGCGATGAATGGCGCTCCCCTCCGCCCTCGGCTTCCCTTGCCCTCGGTGACCGCTCCTCACCCTTCTCTTGGCTCATCGAGGCTCCTTGACTAATTACCGTGTCTAATAGCCGGGTTTAGCCAGGGCCTGAGCTTCACCCCAGGTGATGGCTTTGCCTTAGAGGCAAATCTCCTCCTCAGGACCGGTAGTAACCAATTCGATCAATGACAGCAAAGCTCTGTGGTGTGGATCCCAGCCAGCCATCCTCCTTTAATTCCCCAGATGACTTTCATTCAAAAGAAACACTCCGTAGTGTGTTGTGTAATTGTTTTAAAAACATACTGAACCTTGCCACAAATAGGATTTTTGTTTAAGTATAGAAAAGCTTTCAAAAAGTGTTTCCCAGCTAGAACAATAAAAGGCTTTCCCTATTTTAACGTTTTGGCCTTTGACTGAAATAGCTGACGTGTCATTATTCTGGGTAAACATAACTTCTGCTAATCCTATTGGCTTTTGCTTGGGTACGTTGAGCTTGTCCGAAAGTAGCCCTGTGTCCAAAGCTGCCTTAGCAGCTGGGGTGTGATTGGACATGAACAGAGCATCCCCACCTCACTGCGAGCTCATCTGTTTGATGTGTTGCATCATACGTGTTCACAGTGGTTCATATCAGGAGAGAAGATCAAGTTTGCCAACTGTCCACACCTCCCAGATACTGAATTATGGTGCCATGAGGATTTGCTGACTCTGTTTTAGGCTTTCTCCAGCTTCTTTGCCATAGTTGTCTGCGATGTCCACTTTCCCATGTGTCAGCACTGGACAGTCTGAGGCTCTGACCTCTGTGTAGCTCCCGAAATCTGCTCCCCTCAGCACCCTGGGGGTTGCTGACTAATCCAAACCCTCAGTGATGGGAAGGGGCAAGCTGAGGCTGATGTTTGATCATCCATTTCACTAATGGTTAATTACTGGAGCCATAAGGCCTCTGAGGAGGTCTTCCAAGGGAGGTCCTCTTTGAACAGTTCCCGGATCTCCTTCATCTCAGCTCTCCAGGTGGCTTTTGGCCATGTGCTTTGTTGGCTACTGAAAAATCCCAACCCTGGCAGTCCCTGCTTTGCAGCTGTTACACATACACTGACTCACTCTTGTGTCAATTGACATAACAAGACTTGCTATCTGGATATGGGATAAAATATTTCCCGCATCGTTCAGTTATTCTGTCATTCAGAAATCTGTGTAGCAGTGTTCTTTCTTACTCTTCAATTATCATCAGCAGCAATAATTAGCATAATAGTTTTAGAGCAACTAATGATCATATGTTGGCCTAGGAATTTTTAAGTTTTGCTTTAGTTCTCGTTCAGTGGGATTTAGGAAGCCAAATGCTGACATGTTTAATTTGTCACTCATCAGTTAATAAATGTTCATACTGAAGAAGAATGGAGAATAATCAGAAGGCCCTTCAATTTTAATATCCGTTTGGGGGATTTTGATATTTTTTGCATACAGATATAAATATTCATTAGCAAGGTATGGTTTTGTTAATTAATTTCAGTGGGATTCCTCATACGACTATGTGGGTTGTCAGTATTTGCAGAAGTGTTTCCAGAACTGGGATTGTAGTTGGCTTTAAAAAAAGAATATAAAATAAGTTGAAAATACTCTTGAGATTGGACTGTTTTCCTCTGTTAGCTGACACGCTAAATTATGTAGCATTTATAAACCCTTCTCTCTGGCAGGTTTTGGAGACCATATTCATTGGAGAACACTAGAAGATGGGAAGAAAGAGGCAGCAGCCAGGTATGTTTGCTAGTTTTAAATACAGAAAAGTGTCTTTAAAAGCATTCACAAAGGTTCTGTATCAATCCTAAATTTAACCACAGAAAAGAGTCATTATTAACAAAAATGAGGATGGTTTAGGAGACATCAGATCCCTACAGCTTATTAGAGAGAAAATACAGAGTTTTGATGTCTTTACCGAGGCACCACCTAGGTTTAATCACTGCAGTCTAATTAAATAATTGAAGCTGTAGCATGTCTTTGAAATGAGAAGAAAATAATTATTTCCCACAGTAAAGAAAGCTGTGGTTCTCAGACCCACAAATGAATGTGTAAATAGTGCTCAGTCCCCTTGAACTCAGCCGTGCTGAGAGCTTCCCTAAAATTCCTTGCGCCTACATAGATGAGGCCTCAGCCTGAGATGAGTTATTTTGTTCCAATCTGCAGGAAAAAGTCTGGAAGTTTCAAACTAGTGAACTGATAGAACCTGATTTGGTTAAGCTTAAACTCTAAAAATAACGGTCTCTAAAAAGGTAAAAAATTATATTTTGACACTTTTTTTTTTTCCCCCTCAGAATTTCTTCTGTTTCTTGTTAAAATGTGAGAAGGAAAATGGTATACTTATAAATTCTACTTGTATTTTAAATTTATAACCTAGATCTGACAATGCTGACATGAGCAGAAATTCCTCATGCCTTCCAGGTTTGCTGTTTGAGTTCAACTCTCAAACTGATCTATAACACCAGTGTAGATACCAAAGTAACCCAGATGGTACAGTTCAGAGGTCTTAGAAGTTTCTATAACTGGATATTTTTGAAAAAACTATTATTGCAGTGTTTAGAGGTATAATTGTAGCACTACTTTGCAATGAAGCAGAGGAAGCTTCAAAATGAGACAGAGGAGGGCGGGAAGGATGGTGAGCTGTGAGCTCTCAGGTTTAGGCAGGATGAGC
The DNA here is from genome assembly GCA_013399855.1 of Oxyruncus cristatus. Lineage (NCBI taxonomy): Eukaryota > Metazoa > Chordata > Aves > Passeriformes > Cotingidae > Oxyruncus > Oxyruncus cristatus. The sequence goes on along the minus strand of VXAY01004932.1, from coordinate 2,466,810 downwards.
ATTCTTGCTCAAGGAGACTCTGCAGGAAGGGGTGGGTGTAATCCGCACCCTCTCCTTTCACTGTCGGAAGTACAGACCCGTTCACTGATTTGAGTTCAGCAGCATTTGAGCATTACTGAAGGATTGGGAGAAAGCACTAATAACAAAGAAAATATAAACCTAAAAAGTAGATTTGCTTTCCTGAGTCTGACCTTAGGTCAGGAGGAAATGAAAAATAATACGAATATTATACGAAATTAACTGTGAGACACCAAGTGAGATGCACCAGAGCCAGTGGGCTGGGAAGTTTCAAGACTTCAGTTTCAATTCTATAAACTGCGCAGCGTGGATCTGTCGAGGGATGCTGGAGGCGTCTCGTTTTTAAGTTCCCTGCGGACGAGGGCAGGGATGAAGCATTCCTGCAGTTAGCACGGTCGCGTTTCTGAGCCGGACGCCTGGCAGGACGGCGTCCCGGTGCCAGGGGCGGGGGCTCGGCGGTTCCGCATGCCCGAAGGGGCGGAGCAGCCCGCACCGCGGTGCCGCCGCCGGGGGCCGGGGATGCTCCCGGTCCCGGGCGGGCCGTGTGTGGGTGACCGGCGGAAGCAGTTCCCGCCCGTCCGGGTCGGTGCCGGCGGCGCGATGCCGCTGGTGGTGCTGTGCGGGCGGCCGGGCAGCGGCAAGAGCCGGCGGGC
>VXAY01004932.1:2453562-2465669 GCA_013399855.1 Oxyruncus cristatus | reverse complement strand
TGGCCGAGGGGCTGGTGCTGAGCCGGCCCGTGAGCCTGGCCGAGCTGAGCCGGCTACGCAGGCAGTTCATCAGCTACACCAAGATGCAGCCCAGCGATGAGAACATGCCCCAGCTGGCCAGCATGTTCCTGCAGTACCTGAGCCGCAGCATCCAGTGAACCAGTGGCAGTGGCCGTGGTTGTCGAAGTACTTGGCGACAGTAAGAACACGCCTTTCAGACGCAGACCTGCAGAGCCTGCATCCCACCTATCGGATATTTGACAGCAGCAGCTCTTGGTGCCGTGTCCCTGCAGCAGCCGAGCAGGCTGTTTCTGAGACAATCTGTAGGGATACAGTTCCCCACACCCCTGAATTCTCCCCATCAAAAAGGAGATCAACTGTTGCATCCCCAAGCAAGTGAAGTCTCCTGCGGAGACATAAACCCCAGTAAGAAAGTAGTGTCTGAATTTGAAAGCGTAAAAGGTGATGACTGTATGTCTTGAATAAGAAGATTGTTCTTCCAGGGCTGCTTCCAGATAATGTCAAACTGCAGAAGAGACTTCAACTCCAGAACTAGAACAGACTGTGTTTTAGGATGACTGTTTCAAAAAATCTGACTAAACCCAAGAGAGATTTGCAGCTCTGCACTTGAAAAGGGTGCTGGCTTAGCAAACTCAAACAGGTTTAACAATAAAATTTGTGCCTTAAATGGACTAAACTCTTAATTTATCTGCAGGACTGTTTTATTGAAATAACTTGCCATGTCTTTTCTTTGCAAGGTCATCATTAAACACCTTTAAAAACACTAATTGCTTAAGAATGAGTGCTCTCATAGGAAAAGTGAGCTAAAATGACAGTGTCTGTTCTTGTTGAAACCTGTAGGGCTGTAACAGCTGGGATGGGTAGCTTAGTTTTGCATTTAGTTTCCAATAGTTTGGGGTTTGCTATACCACAGATACAGTTTATATAAACTTCCCACTTTCTGGTGGATGCTTCATCCCTCATTCTCGTAAATTGTCATTTTGGTTTTAATTGTATGTGTAGTGCTCCCTGGGAGGAAATAGTAGTGTGACACACCGACTGCTGGGGGGGGTTGTGCATTGCAGAACTCAGAAATGACTACAAAAATGTTTTTATGTAAATAAGTTTATCTTACCAGTCAAAGTAAAGAGAATAAAGCTGAGAAAACACATTCATTATTTCAAACCTCTATGAGTTCTTACTAAGAATTGGTATTTCAAGGCTGTAAGCACTTAAATTTAAAATCTGCTTTGAAAATTTCTCTTTAAAAAAAGAGTGTGTTGCAGTACTGATTGCCAGATGATTGAACTCTTTCAGCATGAACCACTGGTCCTTGATTAGAACAGTGTGTATTTTCCAGACACAGATCAGCCTGTCCTCAAGAAAGAGGTAAAGCAATTTGGGACTCTGTAGAAACAATGAAGAAAAAAGTGGTTTTTCATCCTCAGGGAGAGGACACTGGATGCAATGCAGCTCTACTTAGGCCAATGTATATTCTTACTCCTTACTGCAAACAGAGCCCAATGTGAAGGTGATGACATATTGGTTAATTGTAAAGGGCAAACTTCTCTTTGAATGACTCTAAATGGCTTCCTCTCTACCCTTTCCTCGTTCTAAAGATCATAACTGAATGCTGCTAAGTACAGATTTCCTTTCATATCTGTTTACAGCTAAAGGGTTACTGGGTTCGATGGTTGCTCGGTGGTCACAGGAGGTGACTGAAACATGTGGTCTGTAAGGGGGAGGAGGATGGATGGGTGACTGTCATCCACTGGGTTGCCATAAGCAGCCACAAAAATCCATCCCGAGATCTCTCAAGCAGCTGGTGTCACTAACACCGTTTCCAGTAATCCAGTAAAAAAAATGCACGACCAGTTGTGTATCTGAGGAATCTAAACTAATAAGAGCAAGACTTCCAAAGACAAAGTCTCTCCTATATGAGCAGTTACAAGAAAGTTATATGACATGTTTTAAGATTGGGAAAACTTTTTGCAAGTCAACCTTAGAACACAGCAGAATCTCTTTACATCTCACTTATTTTCTGTTACATTGAGCCTTTGAGGAAGCCCTGACTGTTAAAATGTACATGTAACAGAATTTTGTTTAAAGGCTTTCTGGAAGCTTTCTTTGACAGTTTTCTTTCTTCCTTTTTTTTAGTGGTTTGCCTCTTATGGTTATCATCCACAAGTCCTGGTGTGGAGCTTGCAAAGGTAAGTGTATTTAATATTAGAGCTTGCTGAAATTGCTAATGAACCTTTGTATACAAATCATGTAGCCATGAGAAAACATGAGCTTTGCATTGAAAATGTAGCTAATGGTAACTGTATTTCATTAAGAGAGGCATAATATGGCACTGCCATCACAAACAAACAAGCTGGGGGTCATGGCTAAGCTTAAAGGATGAGGCAGTTGAGTGAGAATACTGTTTCACAGCAGGCTTTCTGATCTGTTCCACTGGTTCATATACAGCAATGTATGTTTGTTGTCAGGCTTCATCCCATGGCTGCCCTGCTTCAGTCACCTGCTGCTCTTAGCCCAGCTTTGGATAGTTTGATACATACATTCCATTTACTCACTGCTTATTGAAAAGTGCCAGCTTTCCAGAGGGAGGGTTGAAGTGGAGATTTTGAATCTGCTTGAAAATCTGAAATATTTTTGCAGTGTTTTTACATACCTCTTTATTTTTATTCCCCCCCCCCCCTTAATTAGCTTTAAAGCCAAAGTTTGCTGAATCCAAGGAGATCTCTGAACTTGCCCATAATTTTGTTATGGTCAACCTTGAGGTAGGCTGCCTTCTGATCTGTGTCCATGTTACTGCCTGGTAATTAAGCATTTGGAATCTGACTTTACTGGTTACATCCTGTTTGGTGTACATCCTAAATCCTGCAGTCCTGAATAGGCATTCAGGATTGATTGATGCAGCTCATTGTTTTAAAATGACTTTTCTTCAGTCTGGTTATTTTAATTGTGTTTATAAACCTGGCTCTCTGCCATTGTCTCTTTAACAATTTGTACCTTGTGTGATTCTGTTACTGCAATAAAGGAATTTATTCTCTCATTACCTATCAAACATTCCTACACCAAAGTGGGGTGTGTAATGCAAATTAACAGGACAGAAAAAATACTATTATTTTCGCAGAGGGTACTTGTTTAGGTAAAAATAACTTACTTTCCGCTGAGAGTGGAAGATCCTGCAGTTACTTGGCATCTGTTCAAAACGTAAATTGCTCAGGGTAAAAGGAATCTGAAGGCAATAACCTGTTTTTTTAAAAAGCAGTGTTGTGTTTTGTTAGATATCTTGCTAATACATTCATTCTCTTCTGTCCTGCTTTGGTAGGATGATGAAGAGCCCAAGGATGAAGCTTTTAGTCCTGATGGAAGTTATATTCCCAGAATCCTTTTCATGGGTAAGGCATCCACAGCTCTTGTGTCCACTCACAGGACTGGGTTCTTATTGTTACCACCTAAATTTCCTGATGGGTTTCTTGTTTCATAGATCCCAGTGGAAAAGTCCATCCAGAAATCATAAATGAGAGAGGAAACCCCAGCTACAAGTATTTCTATACCAATGCTGATCAAGGTATGTGCAAAGTAGTTGAAACTACATTTTTAATGAGGACACACCTTCATTGTTTAATGGAGAAAAATGATGGTACTTTACAGCATAACTGGGAGCTGTTAGGTACAGTGTGAGTGAGTGGTTCTCTAACACCTGAGGAACCATATTCAGAATCATAATTCATCTTATGTTTGTAGGACCTAAATTTTGTCTCCAGTTGTGGCATGGAAAATTGTGGAATTTGCATGATCCAGCTACACATAGTTGAGGAAATGGTGCAGGACTGGAGGGTTTTTTTGTTTGGTTGTTGGATTTTTTTTCCCCCACAGGTTAATTTGTAGATATACATTCTGTAAAACAACATTCTGTTGTTTTAAAGTACTTTCATTACCAGTCCTCCTCGATGTTTTCATCATGAGATTAACAGTTGGTTTCTCTCTTGTCTAATCTTTCAGTTGTCCAAGGGATGAAGGAGGCCCAGGAGAAGCTGACAGGTGATGCTTTCAAACAAAAGCACCTGGGAGATGAACTATAATGGATACACTAAATGATGCTTTTTCACTGCTTCAAAACTCTAAAAGGAAATGATTGAACAGACCGAGAATGTAGTTGCACTGAAGGGACATAATTCTCCTGTCAACAATGTTAGGGTAAACCCTGTTTGGAGTTCACACACATGCATCAGTCACAGTGTTTTCTCCTCCTGCCTGGAAGTTTGCACTGTGATGGTTATTTGCAACTAGGTAATGTGCAAACACATCCCTTTGTGTGTTTGAGCAACCACTAATATTTGGTGTTGAAAGGGAGGTGTGTAGGGAAGAACATTATTTGAGGACAAACAGTGTGATTGGAAAAAGTAGTAGCAGCCAACATTTTGACACCTAATCAGGGTTGAATCCCTCTTTTCTCACTGGTATTATGTGATCCCATTGTTTTTACTGGGCATTGCTATGAATGGGGCATCTTCCTAGGCCAGGTATTTTCTAGATATCCCAAAACACGAATTCTGTCAGTAAACCCAGTAGAATACATTTCATGAATGTCCAAGTAGCATGTGAAATTATCAGCTCTGCAAATGTATTTTTGTGTAAAACTGTGTGATTCACTTTTATTTGCCTTTGGGCAGAAATTTAACTTTTTCCTTATGCGCTCACCTTTTGATTGTTCCATCGAGTCAGGGTGGGTTATGTTGAAGCTTTACGGGGTTTCCCCTTTTATTCTTTGAATGTTTTTTGGCGAATGCCTTGCCATCACATTGTACTGTATTTTTGTACCAGGGTGAAAAAAAAATAAACCTTTTTAAACATAAGCACGCAGAGAGTGTTTTGTGATAAAGGGCATAACTTTCTGTTCTCAAGCAGGGCGGGGGGGGGAATATATTTTTGTTTATGTTCCAGGAAAATAGAAAGGAGAAAAAGCACCTCTCAACCCGCTGGGGACACTTTTCCTAAGGCAGCCCAGGATGCTGTTGGCTTCTTTGCCACACAGGTGTATTGCTGGCTCATGCTCAGCTTGTTCTCCACCTGGACTCCCATATTCTGCCCTGGAAAGCTGTTTTCCAGACTCTACTGGTGCACAGGTTATTCCTCTCCAGGTGAGGGACTTTGCATTTCCCTTTCTTCAATGTCCTGACGACCCTCCTTGCCCATTTCTCCAGCCTGTTCAGATGCCTTTGAATAGCAGCACAACCATCTGGTTGCAGACTACTCTTCCCCAGCTTTGTATCATTGCCAGTTAGCCAGTGGGCTCTGTCACTTCATCCAGGTAGTTAATGAAGGTGTTACAGTACCAGCCAGGGGTACTACACTAATGACAAGCCCCTTTCAGCCCAGCAGTTCTACCAGTTTTCCATCCACTTCACTGCCCGTTTATTTAGGTTGTACTTCATCAGTTTGTCTGTGAGGATGCTTGGGGAGACACTGTAGAAAGCCATAGTAAAGCCAAAATAAACTACATCTGCTGCTCTCCCCTCATCCACCAAATTAGTCATCTAAAGCAGAAATTCCTGTCCCAAAGGCACTTGCCATAACTTCCTATAACAAACACAGAGAGATCATTTTCTACAGATACTTTTTGAAGAGCTATCTGAGGACATTAAGTGGGGAAAATTGTTGTATATACAATAAACCCAACTTGTCTACTGAGTCCATTTTTACTGTTCAGTAGCATTAAGAATTTTACTTTGCATACCAGCCTCTCTGGTGTCTGATTTTAGAGACCAAAACTCAATTGGCCACTGAAAGAGAAGGACTCAGTGGAAATAATGGGGTTGTTGCACATCACAATTACCCTGATCAACTACTGAAAGTTATTCTACAGGCTTTATCCTCTGCTTCTCTTGCAAATTGCCTAATAAATTGATGATCAGATTGAACTCAGTAACTATTCTCAAGTTGTATCAGCCTTCAAAGTAAACCTATGTAAGTCCTAAAACAGGATTTGTGTTTTGCAAAATTGTCTTATTTTTACCCCCAGCTGTATCAGCTGAACTAATAAAATACAGGACCTGTCTGATGCTCATTCCTTTATAGCCTTAGATTGACATGATTAAAAAAGCCATTGCTATGGCTTTCTTTACTTGCCACCAGGGGGAGGACTCTGCATTTTCATCTCGGGTAGGATTCAACAAATCATCATTAAAAAAACAATCTCTGGTGTACAATAGCAGGCTGCACCTCTGCAATTTTCCATGGACAGCTTTGCAGCGGCTCTGCCCCTGTCTTATCTCTGCAGTGAAATTACAGCCCATGAGATGTACATCAATTGTCCCTTTCTTTGCAAAAGGCTCTAATGTCAGAAGCAATGTGGCCTCAAAGTAATTTTTAAAAAGTTCTTCACCTGGAGACAGATGTGGGCACTGCGCTTCATCCTTTACATTTAAGACCAACCTGATTCAAAATTACTCTCCTTCACATCTTCTCTCACACAACTCCTCTCCTTCAGCACTTTATGCCTTCCAGACTTGCTACTTTGGACGGAAAAAAATATTCCGTGATCCTTTTTCCTTTGTTAATTGGCTGCCTGCTTGCTCACTAATCCTCTCTACCTTCTGTATGTTCAGCCATGGTGAGCAGGCACAGCTTCCCCACCCTCTCTTCGACTTGCTCTTTCCCAGACTTTGCTTTTGTCCTCTGTAGCAAGATGGAGCTTGGCACTTGCTGGCCTGCTCAGTGTTTAGCTGGGGTCTCAGCAGAACATGACATATGTGCTGCCACAGCTTGGTTGCTAGGGACAGCTACTTAACTGCTGTAAAAGCTGTTTCACATCTCTGGATTGCAGGGTGAACTTAATTTGCTACTTTAATATTTTTCTCTTTCCTACCTGTCAGCTTTGGACCCGGACATTTTAGTTGCTCACTCCTACTGCAGATTCTTTAAATCCTTCTTTTTCATCTAGATCAGGTTGGCATCTTCTTCTGTGCAGAGGGGTCCATCCAGCAGTTGCTTTATACATGTGATGTGACTTTACGCACAGAAGCAAGTCCACAGGGCTTAGAGGAGCTGCTTGCAGGTCAGTGTTTGCTGTAGTTGTGTTTAATTATACACTGCAGCAGCTCAGCACTGCACAGTAACTAAGGCTTCAGATCAGTTTGCCCCCATCAGCTTTGTTTCATTTGCTGCCCATCTGCGTGTAACTTGCAGTAAACCTGCATACTTACATAACTTCTTCAGATGCATCCTAGAAATCCCCAGGGATTCTCAGCTTCTCCTCCTTCTGCAAGGTGGCAACAAAACCCAAAGACACTTCAAAATTCTTAATACAGACCCAGGGAACTGCCAGGCCAAATAAACATGCTGTCAGTTCTCTTCTTCCCAGAAACAACCCACAGAGGAAAAAAAAAAACAAAGTTAATTAGGGAGTGCCTGGATTGCAGCTGGCCATCTGGCTGCCTGGGAGCAGAGGTTGCTTTGTGCACCTGAGGCTGAACAGGCTCTAAAGAAGAGACTCAAGAAACCTTTCCTTTGCCATGTTTAGCAGCAGGGAACAAGAGTACAACAACCAAGAATGCCAGCATGGCCAGAGTGTCCCGTCTGTCATCCTGGCATGATGAGTTTAGGAATCATCAACTTCAAACGCACTTTTGTCCCTGCGGCTGTCTGCCTGCCATCGTATCCAGCCTGTGTACAACTGCTAATGAGCTTCATTCTCTGTCCTCACTTAGAGCTCATGTAATGCATAGCTCTGAAGTGAAGCATTATTAAACCCCTATAAATACAAGGTCATATATCCTTGGAGGTGATGAAACTTCTCTTAGCTTTTGGCAAGAGGATTTGTGTTTGCATTATGCTGTGGTATTTCTTTGCAGCTGACCCGGTGTTACGCCTGATGGGGTTTGCCCAGCCTTCAGGGCTTGTTCCTTGACAACTGTGCTATAGGTGGATCGAAACCTGAGACCTAAGGATGGAGATTCAGAAAGCGCTAAAGGTGGAATTACACTGAGCAGAGCTCTATCCAGAGAGTGGGATGAAAAGGGGAACTGCACTGCGAATACATACTTGTTTCAAAGACAGCAAAGCTAAAGATGAAGTTTCTCTAAATGGTTGCATCCCCCTTCCAGACAGCTGTGTAAGTTGTCTTTGGCACTGACTGGATAGGGGAGGTTGCTGCCTGGAGGGAACCAGGAAACAGTTAATGAAGGTCTGTCAAAATGGTAAAAGTCACTTTGTCTCAAAACTATTTGACGTATTAACTCAATCCCACTTTCCTCCTTGAAGAAACAGGTGCTGACTTGTTAAGCAGTTAGTCAAATAAACTCAGTTTGCTTTTCCTTTCCAAGTTTGTCCAGAGTAAGGAGTGGCTATGCACAGTTCCCAGGCCTGCTATTGTCCCAAGAGCACCACTCCTGCCAGGGCTGGTGATTTGCTCCTGCAGCGCCAGCCCGGTGCCCCCACGTCAGCAGAGGAGGAGGAATCTCCACTGACAACTCCCAGCCAGCTCCTGTGACCTGTCACAGGCACTGGGGACAGGACTCGAGTGATCCTCTCTAGGCTGTGAAAAATGTCATGGCACAATTTTGTGATGGCTAAATCTGCATAAGGTTCCTTTGATTAGGGATGAAAAAAAGTGGATGCCCCAAACTTCTCTATTCATAACCATGCTGGAAGCAGAAACTGGCCAACCAGTGCCTACAGCATTCCATGTTCAGACTCAGATCTGTGAGACAGGCAGTTACCCACCATCCTGGGCTGGCAGTCATCCCAGGACAGGACAGAGTGGCCCATCAGGTAACGTGCAGGGAGCAGGGAGGGTATGCTCTGGGCACGGAATCACTGAGTGGATGGTTGCTGCTCCCATATTCTGCATTCCTGTGACCAACGTAGCTGTCTCGTCCTCCATTTCCCAAGTCCCTGCTGTGATGTGGGGGATGAAAGGGAGACAACTTCTTAGAGTTTCTGCCTTCTCCCATTGCTGCCACTCCAAGCCAGGGCAAGGGAGAAAAGCCCATAGAAGCAGAGAGAGAAGCTTGGGCAGAGCTGAAGGGACAGGACACTCTGGACTGAGTTTGGCTAATGCTGTAGGAACTGGCTGATTAGACATGATTTGCTGGTCTACACTTATTTTTTGGCCATTTGCACATGCACAGCATGGTGTAGGTAGACGTGCTGCAGAAATATTAATTGATAAGAACTGCAGATGTTCCCCCTGCTTTCTGAGTGTGTTTGAGGTCACAACACAACATGCTGTGCATAAAAGAAGCTGCATTGGCAGCACAGTCAAATTTGGATGTCACCTTACTGTGCTATTTCTGATGTTAAGAACAATGCTCAAAATGCCATTTGTAAGGATTTTGGTACATTAGCCCTGTTAAGGAGAATGGAATTTGCACACATCCTGAGGACACAGTGTGGGCTATACATGCTATTTTATTCCACACTGAGGCAAAGAAGCACCTGGGTGAGTGCTATTCAAACACGGAGGATTTTGTTTTCCCCTGGAGGTTGGCATGTTTTTATCTGGCTTCCCTGGATAACAGCTGGTAGTGAGCTGAAACCACCACTCCGTGTGCAAACTTTGGGATACAGTTTTGTTTACGTATGCCCAATGCTTATAATGAGCTTAGGCAATGAGTCTGTTAGATGCAGGGTCATTACTATTATTACTTCTTACAGCATTACACACAGCAGACCATCATCCTTGATGTAAGTGTTTTGGTGCTGCTCTTGCTTTAAGGATAAATAAATACATTAATTGAAAAAAACCCTTTTTAGAAAAGAGGGAACTAAAAAGATTAAAATTGTTTCCTTAGTCCAGTTGCACTGTGTGAAGATGCAGTGTCTTGAATTGAAAACGCTGGGAGGATAGTAGAGGATATGTGTTGTGCTTGATAAATGTGCTCTCAGGACTGCTGTGAGAGAGTGAGATAGATCCACACGTCAGAAAACAAGATAAAGCACAACATCTGCTCTTCCCTTCCACCTCCGTGAGCTTGTGGGAGTTCTTTCCTGTTCCCTCATTTCCTCATCTATAAATCTAAAATAACACAGGCTTCCCTTACTGGAAGTTGTGTAAGCAGCTCATGACTGTATGATGTTAAAACCTGGAAGGGAAGCACACGAGGAGAGCAAAATATATTCTCTCCATAAATTATAGAAACATGGCCAGACAAAGCGATAGACAGAAAAAATCACTACAAATCCTCCTGTCTCCTTATTACCTGGGTGCGTCCCTTCTTTTGGTTATCCCTGACTCAGAAAGGGCTTGTTGGTAAACACTGGGATTCAGGGGTGGCATGAAATCTGGAAAAGCCTTTGGAAATTAGGCTGAATAGCGGCTCTGCATTTGTGGCTGTGATTATGGGATGTGAAACCAGGTGATCCCTAAGTAGATGCCCAAGTGAGCCTGAGTCATAACTGAGCCCTTTGTATCAAAGGTACAGGTATCTGCTCATGACCACTTGCCTTCTGTGTTGGTGCTTCATAGGGCTGTTGGCTCACAAGGGTTCTCTACACTCAGGATCAGGCAGAAGGCAGAGGGAAAAGCATTATCTCCATAACTGCAGACACTGTGTTGGGTAGAGTGGAAGTCAGGTTTTGGAAAAGGCAGAGATCACCTTTCCCAGAGCAACAAGAGGATTGCAAGGATCTAGAAAGACTTTTGTAGGTGTTGAGCCTGTTAGGCTGTCTTTGAAATACCTTTTGTAATGAATCTGGGATTCTGTTACGCTGATGATTATTTCTAGTTGCCTACACAAAGCTGATACCTTACTTAAGGCTTAAATCAGGGCCTGGCTTATATGACAATAACTTGAGTTGTGGTTTTGATGGCAAATAAACATTGTCATTCTAGATGAGGGTAGAAAATCACTCTGATGCTGGGTAGAATTGTCCTCTGAGCCACCTGGTAGATAGCTCTGGCTTGAGTAACATGGAGAAGCTGTATGACATCTCTGATCTGCAGTGAGGTGTTCCTCAAAGCTTCTTGGCATCTCTCCTGTGATTGTTCCTAAAATGCACACCCTGGTTATATGCTGGTTGTATAGCGCTACCACATCAGCTACTCAACTGCTCTGGTGAAAATGAAGCAATAAAAGCAATTGTTAGACTCCTTTAAAGTGGCGGAACTGTTACAAAGCTCAAGCAGCTCCAAGGGCTGGTTGACCTACAAGCCAGTCCAAAGATCACTGAAGCTCAGATGCTGAATATCACCAGATGTGCTAAAAGCTCTTACAAGTAAACAAAACAATCGCTGTCCTGTGTGGGCAGTGTCCAAGCTGAGTCAAAGTGCTGCACATCAAACACAATGGCACAGTGAGACTGAGTGGAGAGGGAACAGTGCTCTGAGGGATGCAGAAGGGTGTAGAGGCATCTGCAGCCCCCAGTTTTAAAGCCCTGAGTTCAAAGGTGCTCCCTGTAGACAGAAACCCTGCAAATCCAGCACCTTCAAACGGCTCCTGCTCTGGCATCCCCTTACAAGGAGCCTCTCTCTCAGAGCTGCTCAAGAACCTCGTCTTTGTGCTTAGGCACTTGCTTAAATCCTGGCAGTGGGAAAAGTGCTGCCATCTTTGCTTGCTGGTTGGGAAGCACCTCATTAGTTACGTCAGAGATACATTCAAAATGCCCATTATTTTGTTCACTTTGTTCAGGGGATTATCTCTGCAAGCTGTTTTGGTTTCCCAGAAAGGAACAGACCACAATCAGGTCTCTGCTTTGAACTTGGGGTCTGGAGGATTTTAAAGCCAAGAGAGTCTGCTGCAACTCGTTCACCAGACCTCTTTCATGCAAACAGAGATAGCAGTCAATGCCTCACTTTTCTGCCTTTTCACTAGTTCAGATGTAGCTCCTGATGACACAGCCACCATCACTAGGCTTCCGAGTTAACAGTTCTACTAATGACAATTCCAGACCGTGTGGAAAGTGCGACAAGGACGGCAAGTTAGGGTCGTACCCGGGATGTCTTCCCTGCCACCGGGGCATTAGGAACGACTGAGGTGATTCTCATGTCCAGGAGCGGAGCACGGGGCGGAGGGCGAGCACCTGGCCGGGGCCACCGGAGGGCTCGGGCAGCCTGCCTGTCTGTCCGTCTGTCTGCTCACCCGCCTGCCTTCCAC